>JAHKBH010001587.1:0-23941 GCA_019049505.1 Pachyrhynchus sulphureomaculatus
AAATTATGAACATCAATAGAATTTAACACAAATTTGAAACAAACTAATTAAATTTAGATCAATAAAAACTGTTAAACACAAATTTATTAAACGAAAATTCTTGACTTTAAAATTTATTCACTGATGTGTTTATAAACGGATTTAACAAATGAACTAAAATGGCTTGTGATATTCGTTTGTTATTCACGTATATGTATAAAAATAACAAATGAAAAAAATAACCGAACGCAATTTTTTTTTTAATCTAAAAATGGAGTAACGCTGGGTAACTAGTAAAGTTTACATTTATTAATTGAAAATTGACAATATTGTTTAAGATCTAAAATAAATATAATTAGTACAGTTCATAAAAAACGATAAGAAAAATAAAATAATAGAATATTGCTAAATGTTTGATATCTTCGTTTTTTTAACAATTAAAAAATATTTTATTAATTGATTTTATGTAATGTGTTTAAATAAAATTATTCATTAGATAACATTATTTTTATTTAAAAAATAAAGTATTGTTCCTTATTTATAATTACTGAGTAGATCGAAAGGTAAGTCAATGATGCGCGGCAGCACGCCGTACCGACAGCGCTCACTTCCCGTCATAAATATTTTTTTTTTGTTTAATCTAATCACGAGCAGTCAAATTTTTTTGCAGATTCTGTTACTTTGATGTTTAATGCATAATACCGAGAAAAAAAAATTTCGTTTTTTTGAGAGAGAAGTCATTGAAGTTTTCAACTTAAAACTTAATTAACAATATGAAAATAAATAAATAATTTGAACTTTTATATATTTTATTAAAGTACAAGTATTGAACTATGAATCCTGAAAGTTTCATTAGAATATCTCTAAAAGTTTTTTAATTATCGATTTTTTAACTAAAAGTCATAAAAATTTTTCATTAAAAAAAAATTGTTAAAATGAAAATTTTTAAAAACTGTTTTGGGGATTAATTGTTTATAGTGAATACTTCATGAAAAAGTGGAAAATGGGATTCAAAATGCTCTTTTAAAGCCAGATCGAACTCTGCACTAAAATTGATAAGACCTTTGAAAATGTCCGGATTTTGCGAACCATCCCTTTCATCGTGTCCTCGCAAAGCTAATTCGAAACATCAACAGAACTTTATACAATTTATAATTTTCGACAAAACATCTTTTTTTCAATACATTGTCATTATGTTCTCGATACCTCTTCTATAGGCACTACTCAGTTGTTGTTTTATATCAACTTTTCCCAAAAGTCTTAGTTCTAACTGCGAATGTATATGAACCTGCGAACTTTCATGCTTTTTAATTTTTTGTAATAAAGTGTGCCAGATCGACTACCGCACTTTTCACCCAACTCACTTCAGCACTTTCAGATGCAAATAACAAACATGGAAAACAAAACAAGCTGTTTTTAACACTGCATCCGCATAGCCATTCATGTTTTTCATATAATTCACTTTTAAAAATTTGTTTTGAACTCGCGTTTTTATCCCTTACTTACTTGAGTAGTAATAAAATTCGGAATCGGTTTTCCCGTACCTTTCACTTTAAGTTTGTCTTTTAAAGGTAACTTCAAAAAATTTTGTTTTAAATAATTCACTATATATTCATATTTCTTTTAAACGCCTAACAATTTACTACACCCTGGCTGTGCATCAATTTTTTTCGTTCATTACATCAATTACACCTGGTTAACAAAAAAAAAGAAAATTGCTCGTTTCCTGTGATTTTTTTTTTGTTTCTATCTCAAATTGACGCGTATTTTTTAAATATGGCAACAATTTTTCTCTAACAGCTTTTGTTTTTGAGTTATAGCTAACTACCCTCATTTACTATTTTTACTTAGATTTTCGTTTTTTTTATTGGACACTAGAAAATATATTTTGTTGTTGTTTTAGATATGGCTTCGTCAAGAAGATGTTGTGTGCTTAATCCCGATTTTGTTTTTGTTATATTTGTGGTGAATATATATTTGCAAAATATCGAAAACCTATATCGGACTTTGTGAAAACTGCGTATCATCAATATTTTAAAATAAAATTGTGTAATCAGGACAAGCCATGGGTTCCTCATATTGTATGCCAGAAATGTGTGGTATGTCTACGGTTATGATCCAGTGGAAAAAGAGATGCAATAATGTTCGTAACACCCATGATTTGGCGAGAACCTCGAAACCATCATGACGATTGCTACATCTGCGTTGTGAAAATAAACGGAATTAACCCTGGAAATCGAAGTAAGTGGTCAATATCCTAACTTATCTTCTGCTCAACGACCTCAATTAAAATCACAAGAGGTACAACCCAGCACATCTAAATCTTCTGATGATCCAAATCTCTGTGAACCCGAACGCTATACATCAAGTGAAGACTCTGATTCAGACTACAAATGTAGCCTTTCAGAACCTCAACTATTTAATCAGAAAGAACTAAATGACTTAGTAAGAGATCTGAACTTACCAAAAGAAGCTTCTGAAATTTTAGCATCTCGTTTAAAAGAAAAAAAAATTGCTTACTCCGGAAACCAACATTACATTTTTTATCGTACCCGAGAAAAAAATCTGTTACCGTATTTTTCTCAAGAGAAGGATTCAGTTTTTTTGTAACGATGTTGGTGGTATTTTGCAGCAGATGGGATTAAAACAGTACCAACCTAGTGATTGGGCGTATTTTCATAGACAGCAGCAAAAGAAGTTTAAAGTGTGTTTTGCTTCATAACGGTAACAAGTACGGATCTATACCTATTGCACATTCGACGACTTTAAAAGAAGATATACGTAAATGTTTCTAAGGTTATGGAAAAAATTAAGTATCAAGACCACAAATGGGTCATTTGTGTTGATCTGAAAAATGGTTAACTTTCTTTTAGGTCAACATGGGGGGGGGGTATACAAAGTTCCTTTGTTTCATCGAATTGTGTGCTCTGATTTTTGGGATAGTCGTGACAAACAACACCATTGGTCACAAAAAGTTTGGCCAGTGCGGGAAGAGCTAAAAGTTGGTACAAAAAATGTTAATAAACGTGCCTTTAGTTAGCCGAGACCGCATCATATTTTCCACCACTTCATATTAAACTCGGCATAATGAACCAGTTTGTGAAGGCGCTTGACAAAAGTGGCGAATGTTTTTTAATTTTCTTTCACGCAAGTTTCCAGGATTAAGTTCAGAAAAATTGATAGCTGGTATTTTTGATGGGCCACAGATTAGGCAACTCGTGAAAGATCCCTAATTTTGTCAAATCAATGACTGAAGTCGAATCCAAAGCTTGGAATTCATTTGTTTTGGTTATGAGTAGCTTCCTAGGCAAAAAGAAATCTGACGACCATGTCGAGCTTGTTGAGTGCATGCTATCGAACTTGCAAGAGCTAGGGTGCAACATGAGCTTAAAAATCCACTTCCTGCACTCGCATTTAGACCGATTTTCCACAAAATCTGGTGATTTTAGTGAGGAGCAGGGTAAAAGATTTCATCAGGATCTTCGGACAATGGAAGAGCGTTATCAGGGGCGGTGGGACTCACATATGATGGCAGACTACTGCTGGAGTTTGCAACGAGATCTACCTAAAGTCGTTCATTCAAGGAAATCTTATAAAAGATCATTTGCTAGTGTTCAATAAAAACTTTGTTAACATAATGTATTATTTTTTTGTATTTTTTTGGCAAAATAATAAAACTGTATATTTCAAAAGGTAAAGCTGTTAGCAATCTCCCAGTATTTTTTTTCATAGTCAGGGCCATAGAAGTACCCAATAACAGAAAAAAAAAAAAAGGAAACAAGACTTTGTGTTGACGAGTGTTATAATCAGTTTTATGTCTGTATGTAAGTGCATTCACGACTTAATACTAACAATACACCCTTTGTTGCAAAATATTGAGCGCCAAAATCAAATTTAACTACTCTGACTGGAACCGTTTAGATTAGATGTAAAATATAAACGAATCAACACGACGCTTCCATCCCAATCCAAATCCGCAAGATCACCAAGTAAGTGTGAACCATGGAGAGAAAAACGACGAATTTACATCTTCGTATTAGAGAGAGACACAGTTTGCCAGAACGCAAAAACGTATAAAAACAAGACAGCGCCGTATACCGCCTTGCTTTACAGCCAGTCCTTGTAGTTTGTGCGCTTAGGGAGCTTCAGTGACAACTCGAGGTTTAACGGTACGTATTAAGGTTGTTATATAAATTGTTCTTGTCCATTTGTAGGGAAGGTTCACTTCTTTAAAAGACGTTTGTATGAGTACTAGCCGTGCCCGCGGCTCCGCTCGCGTGGTCTTGATTCACTACTTTCGTCACTGCTTATTCCTTATGTTACCTAATGTAATAAAATATCTGCCATTAGTTCCCCTTATCTCCCATTATTTCTATTTATCTCCCATTATCTCTACATAATAATTTCCATTATATAGGCTTATCTCTGCTCATCTCCCATTATTTCTCCTTATCTCCCATTATCTCGCCATAATTCCCATTATCTAGACTTATCTCTAATTATCTCCCATTATTTCTCCTTATCTCCCATTATTTATACTTGTCTCCCATTATCTCACCTTATCTCCGATTATCTAGGCTTATATTGAATTATATAGAACATATATATAAATTTATAAAAACATGTAAATCGGATAAGTTGTTCTCGCGTGGCAAAGACACTAATGACAGACAGACAGACAGAGAGACATTGCATTTTATATATATTATAGATTATAGATATTCTCTGCTACATAATATCGTTCCATATTTAATGGTTTAGGCTGTGTATTGCAAGAGAACGCGCTAGTGGCAAAACTTTTTTCCGACTTCATTTCACTATTATCGTCACTACTCATTCCTTATGCTACCTATCGTAATAAAATATAGCCTATAACCTGGCCAGAGATATATGTTAAAAAAAAAAGTACGTTAAATCGGATAAGTGGTTTTCCAGTGATAAGCGCACTAACGGACAGACAGAGATACGTTGCATTTTATATATATTTTAGATGTATAAAAATATATATCTAGAACCTGGTCAGAGAACATATGTATGAATTTAAAAAATCACGTAAATCGGATAAGTGGTTCTCGAGGGATAAGCGCATTAACGGACAGACAGACAGAGAGACGTTGCATTATATATATATATATATATATATATATATATATATATATATATATATATATATATATATATACCAGTCGGGCCCGCGGCTCCGCTCGCGTAGACTTGATTCACTACTATCGTCACTGCTTATTTCTTATGTTACCCAACTTAATAAAATGTCTCCCATTATTTCTCCTTATCTCCCAATATTTCTCCTTATTTCCTATTATCTCTACATAATTTCCATTATCTAGGCTTATCTCTGCTCATCTCCCATTATTTCTTCTTATCTCCCATTATTTCGATTATCTCCCATTATCTCACCTTATTTCCCATTATCTAGGCTTATCTCGACTTATCTCCGATTATTTCTCCTTATCTCCCATTATTTCTTCTTATCTCCCATTATCTCACCATAACTCCCATTATCTAGACTTACCTCTGCTTATCTCCCATTATTTATACTTATCTCCCATTATCTCACCTTATCTCCCATTATCGAGGGTTATCTCGACTTATCTCCCATTATTTCTCCTTATCTCCCATTATCTCACCTTAATCTCCCATTATCTAGGCTTATATCGAATTATATAGAACATATGTATAAATTTATAAAAACACGTAAAATCGGATAAGTGGTTCTCGAGTGATAAGCGCACTAACGGACAGATAGAAAGACAGAGAGACGTTGCATTTTATATATATTGTATTCTTTGCTACATGATATTGTTCCATATTTAATGCTTTAGGGAGTGTATTGCAAGAGAAGGCGCTAGCGGCAAAACTTTTCTCCGACTTAATTCACTATTATCGTCACTGCTTATTCCTTATGTCACCTAATAAAATATATCCTATAACCTGGCCAGAGAACATACGTATGTTTAAAAAAAAAGCACGTAAATCGGATAAGTAGTTCTCCAGTGATAAGCACACTAATGGACGGACAGACAGACAGACAGACAGACTGACGGACAGAGAGACATTGCATTTTATATATATTATAGATATTCTCTGCTACATAATATTGTTCCATATTTAATGGTTTGAACTGTGTATTGCAAGAGAACGCGCTAGTGGCAAACTTTGTCCGACTTCATTTACTATTATTGTCACTGCTCATTCTTTATGCTACCTATCGTAAATAAAATATAGCCTATAAACCTGGCCGGAGAACATATGTATGTATTTTAAAAAAAAAGTACGAAAATCGGATAAGTGGTTCTCCAGTGATAAGCGCACTAACGGACAGACAGAGAGACAGAATACGTTGCATTTTATATGTATTATAGATGTAATAAAATATATACCTATAACCTGGTCAGAGAACATATGTATGAATTTAAAAAATCACGTAAATCGGATAAGTGGTTCTCGAGGGATAAGCGCATTAACGGACAGACAGACAGACAGACAAACATTGCATTTCATAATATATTATAGATATAGATTATTATTATTATTATATAACCTGGCCAAAGAATATATGCATGAATTTAAAAAAGACAGGTAAATCGGATAAGTGATTCCCGCGTGATAAACGCACTAATGGACAGACAGACAGACATTGCATTTTATATATATTATAGATTATACATTACAGATATTTTTTACTACATAATATTGTTCCATATTTAATGGTTTAGGCTGTGTATTGCAAAGGCACGCGCTAGCGGCAAACTTATTTCCCACATCATTCACTATTTTACGTCACTGCTCATTCCTTATGCTACCTATCGTAATAAAATATAGCCTATAACCTGGCCAGAGAACATATGAATGTTTTTAAAAAAAAAAGTACGTAAATCGGATAAGTGGTTTTTCAGTGATAGGCGCACTAACGGACAGACAGAGAGACGTTTCATTTTATATATATTATAGAAGATATAATACAAAATAATTTGCATTTGTCTTGTTGTTGACAGGGGGTTCACGTGCTCATGTGCTCCTGCTGCTTACGCGGAGTTCTGACCTCAATCCAATCCAGCACATGTGGGATGAGCTAAAAAGAAGGGTTCGAGCCAGAAATCCAGCCCCTGCATCGTTGAAGACTTAAAGGTTACGATGGTGAAAGAGTGGGGAAGAATCTCACAGACAGTGGTGAAAAAGCTCACCCTCTCCATGAAAAACCGGCTGGAAGCAGTAATAAGGGTTGGGGGGGAGGTAATACAAAAAATTGATTTTGGTTTTTAATAAATTTAATTGGTAAACTTAAAATTTGTTTAATTTTTCCTTTCTCTTACTCCTATTTTCAATCGTTGTTCTCCTTGTTTCCCCTTTAATCAGTAAAAAGCAAGAGGTATGCTGGTATGCTATGGAATTTGGTATTATTAAAAAGAGAATAGAATGGGCTTTCAAATGATACTAAAAGTTTTGAGTAGATTTTTTTTGCTCGGCAGTGAATATTTTAAAATCAATAAATATATTATTCAATGAATAAACAGCACTGTCAGTTTGTAATGACAAGTATAAAACCACCACACCACTTTTTTTACTTATAGGAAATGGGCTACACAAAGGAAAATCAGTTTGTTCGTTTTAGCGTGACCATTCTCAAGTTAAAATAATTTAATTAAACACGATAACGTTGGAACTTAAAATTAACTCATATTTGAAGCTTTGGGTTCAACGGATGCCTTTAGTTCTCTTCCCTGTAGCTCTTTCACTCTCACACGATAACGTTGCTTAAAATTAACCCA
Source organism: Pachyrhynchus sulphureomaculatus (assembly GCA_019049505.1). NCBI lineage: Eukaryota > Metazoa > Arthropoda > Insecta > Coleoptera > Curculionidae > Pachyrhynchus > Pachyrhynchus sulphureomaculatus. Next base: position 7,767 of record JAHKBH010001587.1, read on the forward strand.
TATTTGAAGCTTTGGGTTCAACGGATGCCTTTAGTTCTCTTTCATGCAGTTCTTTTACTCTGTTGTTAATAATTTCATATTCTCCAATCGCCTGCTTAATACTAAAAAGTTGTTTTTCCACGTCGTTCACGTGAGTAGGTTTGGTTTTTTTCCCTCGGCATATTTCTAAGTACATTCTTTCACAAGACTCCTTCATAGCAACCTATAAGAAAAAAAAACATTATTATTATTAATAATAATTTTAGGTCAGGTCATTATATCATGGACTTAACACCCTTAGAAGATCACAGATATAAGCATTGAATAGAATTAATCCAACTAAGGAACACTGCGAAACACCCCCAATGCTCTGTGTTTTGACAGAGTGTCGCCACAGTAAACATAAAACACAGTAACCGACCCTCAAGAAAATTTTTAGGTCTTGTTTTTTTAACACGGAAGCGTCCCTATCATACCAACAAACATGGCTGTCAGCGCGGTGGTTTACAACTGGATTCTAAAGAGAATCTTTTTATAACGTACTCCGAAACTCATTATTAATAATTTTCCAATAAGTAAATGGCGTTATAATTGAAAATAATTATAAAAAAGATGACAAGAGGAAGTTTTTTGGTTGTGCGGTTAGTGCTGGTAAAAATATATGTGGTATCTCCAAAGGAGTTAGTTTTTTTTAAATTTCCCCAATAACCTAAAAGGTAATTTTATTCATAATTCTTTATTTCTATTATGTAATATATTATACAGGGTGCCCCATATGTATGGAATAATGATTCAACAGCATTTATTATTCAGTGCATGAAATAATGTTTAAATAAAAGTTATAGGGTGCTATACGGCGCACATGCTGACGTTGACAATAAAATGTTTTGAACTGCCAATTCGAAGAAATTACGCGATCTTAAATGGAAAGCCCCGTATATTATTTTATTTTTGAGTCCTACTAAAAATTCTAGATATTATTTGTCTAACATACCATATGTCTAAATTGAACTGTTTTGGAATTATTGATATTTGAAATTAAGATCAAATTAAAAAAAAAAAAAATTAAGCTAGCTTGTGTCAAACATTTACTGTCAGGTAACGACTTAAACGCGTCAAAAAATGATTTATTGACGAAAAAGTTTATAGCTGCATTTGATGAAAACTGGAATTTGAGCGTAATATCATACTGGTACATTTAACAGAAAACTGAAAGAATCACTTTGTTAATGATGGTTGGTTACGGAGACTGTAGAACACAAAGGAGGTATGTGATCTTTTTAACGCAGAATATACGAATCGAGAACCTATTACCAATCCGTAAGTTAGCAAAACATTCAAACGATTTAGACAATCAGGTCATGTTAAGGATCGTTCCAAATCTGGACCTTCAAAAGTTAAAACAAGCGATGATAAAAAGTTAAATGTTTTATTGGAAATTACAGAAAGTCGCCATAACAGCCACTCGTCAATTTCGCCTAGACCACAACATAAACAAAGGTACCTTAAGTTGTATACTAAATGAAGCAAAATTGCATCCATAAAACCCATTCTGTTGTTGTCCATAACTGCCGGTACTGGTCTACTGAGAATCCCTACTGGATAATCGACAGTCATTCTCAAAGACTACAAAAGATAAACGTGTAGGCAGGGATTTGTGGACGTCATATCATTGGTCCCTTTTTTGTCGATGGAAATCTTACAGGACCCCGGACTTTGCAGTTACTCCAAGAGCAAGTTATTTCAACTTGTGCAGGTCTTTTTCCCGATGAAAATAATTTGGTAACAGGAATCTGTGGTATCAACAGGATGGAGCACCTCCTCACTATGAAATCAGAAGAGGTGCTGTAGAATGGCATGCAAGGAGAGTCCCGACCTTACGCCCCTCGGTTTTTTTTTATGAGGTCATTTTGAAAACCAAAGTTTACCGAAGTTCACCTGAAACTGTAGAAGATTTACAACAAAGAATTCAATATGAAGTAGCACAGATCACCCCGGATTCTCTGCAAAACTCTGTTCAGGCTGTTTATGACAGACTGGATCATTGCCTCGCTGTTAACGGTAGACATTTTGAACAATTGTTACCTTAAAAATAAAGAGTATTTATTAATAGTTTTTTTGTCTTTTTTAATTTTAAATTTCAAAAGACAATAATTCCAAAACAGTTCAATGTAGCCATATGGTATGTTTAGACAAATAATATCTAGAATTTTTAGTAGGACTCAAAAATAAAAATAATATATAGGGCTTTCCCTCTAAAAAAAAACCAAGATGGCGTAATTTCTTCGAACTGACAGTTCAAAACATTTTATTGTCAACGTCAGCAAGTGCGCCACATAACTACCCTATAACTTTTATTTAAACATTTTTTTGATACAGTGATTAATAAATGCTGTGGATTCATTATTCCATACATATGGGGCACCTCGTATAAAGATTATAACAATTGTGTTTTCATATTAGAGATACATTTTATTTGTAAAGCAGTCGATGTTTTATTATTAAGTATTGGTTTATGTTATTTCACTTGTACTTTTTGGTGTTCGGAACACCTACAAGATCGCTTCGGTGTATGTCCGTCTGTCTCTCTGTAACACCCGATTTTTTCCGAAACTATTTGACATAAAAAGTTAACTTACGGTATCCAGTAATTGTTCTGTAGCTTCAGCCTTCGTATACTGGTGTAACTTTTCCCATTTTTTACAGGTCAGTTTCGCCTTTTCGTATCTTTCTTGTAAATCGGTCACTTTATTATTCATCAGAGCTATTTTGATTAAATACGATTCTGTCAATTTTTTTCTGCAAATATGTAAAAAAAATCTTAATAATTTAATCCATTCACTGTTAAATTTTTGGAATGACGATGGACACCAAGTTTCCGAGCCAGCGTTGTCCAACGTTTCGTTTCTAGCATTTAGTTATAGTAAACGAGTTGATTTCGAAACATGGCATTCATCCAAAATTAATTGAATGATTCGAACTATTTTAATATCAACGAGTGTTGTCCTGTACTAAAGTTTTTTTAAAAATAATGGGGGCTGATCCGTAGGAAAGCAATATGACGGATGTACGAGGCAAAAAAAGAAAACAATAATCGGGAACTCTACAAGAGCTACGCGATAAGAATAAAGTAATATCACGACTTTAAGAATCTGGCCATGTGCTACGACTATATACAAAACTAACTTCTTCACATAAACACATACTATATTTACGCGAGCTGTGGGTGAACTCATTCAGAATACGAGGCTGGTTTGAAAAGTCCGTGCAAAGTCCGAGAGATGGCACCACCGGCGCGTATCGAGGTCATGTTTAGTTAGTAGCATCTCTTGAATGAACGCACACCAAGTTTCAGCCATATTGGTCTATTTCTTTGTGTTTGGCATTCGTGTGAATCAAGGAAGTCGAGTGATTTTCAAGAAATGGACGAAAAAGAATTTCGTGTGGTGATTAAACATTACTTTATGAAAGGCAAAACACCTCAGGAGACTAAAGAGAAGCTTGATAAACATTATGGTGACTCTGCACCTTCGATTAGAACAGTTTATAAGTGGTTTCAAAATTTTCGGACTGGCCATATGGGCACAAGTGACGCTGAACGTTCTGGACGGCCTGTGGAGGTTACGACTCCAGAAATCATTGATCAAATCCATGATATGGTGATGGATGACAGAAGAGTTAAGGTGCGTGAGATTGCTAGTGCTGTGGGCATCTCGACTGAACGGGTACATAATATTTTGCATAAACATTTGGACATGAGAAAGCTATTTGTAAGATGGGTGCCGCGATTGCTCACGCTTGACCAAAAACGGAATCGTGTGAAGTGTTGCAAGGATGGTTTGCAGCTGTTCCAGAAGAATCCGGAGGACTTTAAGCGTCGTTTCGTCACTGTGGATGAAACATGGATACATTACTATACTCCTGAGACCAAACAACAATCTAAACAATGGGCTACCAAGGGGGAATCTGCACCAAAAAAGGCGAAGACTGTTCCTTCGGCCGGAAAGGTTATGGCGACTGTCTTTTGGGATTCGCAAGGGATAATCCTCATCGACTATCTGGAAAAGAGTAAAACTATTACAGGTGAATATTATTCATCGTTATTGGACCGTTTGAAAACCGAGCTGCAAGAAAAACGCCCGCGATTGGCCCACAAGAAAGTCCTTTTCCATCACGACAACGCACCAGCACACACCTCAGCAGTTGTGGTCGCAAAATTAATGGAAATAGGATTCCAACTCGTTTCACATCCCCCTTATTCTCCAGACTTGGCTCCCTCGGACTACTATCTGTTCCTCAATTTGAACAAATGGCTGGTGGGACAAAGATTTTATTCAAACGACGAGGTGATTGCAGACATTAATGGATATTTTGCAGACTTGGACAAATCCTATTATTCGGAAGGGATTAACAAACTAGAACATCGTTGGACGAAGTGTATAAGCCTAAAAGGAGACTATGTCGAAAAATAAAAAAGGTTTACCCCAAACACATAAGTAGTTTTTATTTTTGCACGGACTTTTCAAACCAGCTTCGTACATAGTTTACACTCTGTTAAGTAAGAACGTGTCCGCGATAATTCATTTTTGGTAGATGCGATTCTAACGATTCAACAAAAAATTGGTAGAGGGAACCTTTGTCTACGACGCATTTTAATCGAAAGTATAAGTCGATTCCGAACTTTCGTCGAAATCACATAAAATCCAAAATGAGTCACTTGTTTGTACGTCGGTTCGAGGCAGTCTTTTTTTTTAATCCGTAAATGGAAACCACATTTGAGCACATTTTTATGTTCTTTCTGTAAAATTTGAAATTTGCTAGATAACCCCTGTTTTACATCTATCGGTTCAATTTGGCTTTAGCGTACTACACAGAGTGTTTTTTTTTTTAAGTTCATCGTCATTATTTTTGTAGTCAGAGAATGAAGAGATTCGAGAATGAGCATGGGCGAGAGCGCATCCTAATTTTTATCGGATACCTCATATATCGGAAATGGCGGCCATTTTTAACTACTTTGTTAGTTGTAAACTTCAGATTAGTATATTAAGCAACTAATTTCTTATTAGTATTGTATTTTTCTCGGATGTGATGGTTGGTTGCTTGATTTTAGGCGGGGTGGGCGATTATGCCTCTCTCCAATGCAGTCTCTTGGAATACTGTACTTCCCCCTGCTTAGTTACAGGATCATCGTCCCTTAAGGAAGGTTTATTGGCTTCCTGCTAAGCCCTTCATGTGGTAATTTATCGCCATGATGTAAATCTTTGGACAGTTTATGTCTGTTTCGAGTTAAATTCGCACATTCATATAGAATGTGCATAGAGGTAGAGGAACGAAATTCCCGTTGATGGCAATGGTTTTTTATTTTTGTCGCTATGATTTTTGGTATCTGTTTTTTTTTTCTAGTTTTTGCGATTTATACAGAATTTTTTTTGTTTTGTAAAATTTATTAGACATGTTTGCTTATATTCAAGTACAGACTTTAATTTCGTAAATAAAAAAAGCATTTTTTTGTGCTTTGATTTCATGCAGGCATGTCTGTTTTAGTTGAAAATGGTAAATTTAGCAAGTGAATAAATCCTGAAGAAATAAGTTCTCAAATCAGCAAACAGATTAACACTGTAAAAGTTAATCCAAAAAATAAATTTTAAGACTATTAGACATAAAATTTTCAAATCTCATTTAAGATTATGCTTTTAAGATTGGCGCTTTTAAATAAGCTAAAAATGGTGGAACTTCCCGTGTTGCTCATTATTACCCGTCGCCCAAAGGGCGGTGAGTTCTCTACCTCCATTCTCTGGCTCGAGTACTCCGCATTCTTTATTAAACGGATTCGACCTACATTTTCAAGCAGTGCAAAAACTATTCTTTTTACTTACCAATTTTTCCTTCACATTAATCTTGTTGCTGTTTGGTACTACTAGAGCCACATTATATAGTGCAAGTTGTACTGAAAGTGTTTTTAATCATGTTATAAAGAAAAATCCTTTTTTTTTATAAATACATGCAATTCTGTGCGAACAAGCATCTTGGATTTCTAACTAAAATTCGACTTGAAGGACTTATAAGCTTCTACAACTAACGTACGTACCAAAGTTTTTGCATAATTTCAAACATTTTAATTAATGAAAAATCTGAAATCCTGCTTTGTAACTTCTCTTTTACTGGTCATTTTTTCGTAATTATTTAAACTTAGTAGAAGATGTACGATAACGATAAAGAAAATCACAGGAAAGGTCTTAAAATTATTGTTCTATCAAACAAAGTTGAATTTAACACGCGAGTCGTAAATTGTATGACACTCAAATTAGTTTTAGTTTTCAAACGTGCAAGTTTTTTTTATATATTTTGCAAAAACTTTGTTTTATACGTTCTTTATTAAGACCGATGTCGAGTTAACATTTAACTCCAAGCTGTATTTGCCGTTAGCTGCGAAATAAAGACTGCTAATTGCAGCAAAATCATTAATTTCTAGTTCATATTTACGCCACATTAATTAACTCGGCCTAAAGGCGAGTTTCTCAATGTCGAGTCGGCTGATAGACGGTGTAATGCTTAACTTTGTGTGAATGTTAGTCAACTTTACATTGATAAACTTAATCTAAGTACTGTTGAAAATTAAACTATCTGAAACTAAGAATAGTTTTTACCAAATTTGTCTTGGCTTTTTCTAATTTGTTCATGTCGCGTTGCTGAATATCGTTTAATTCATTCCTGGCACCTATCAAAGCTTCATACCTAAAAATTACTAAGTATAATTATACATATATATATACATATATATATATATATATATATATATATATATATATATATATATATATACCTATATATATATATATATATATATATATACGAGGCTGGTTTGAAAAGTCCGTGCAAAAATAAAAACTACTTATGTATTTGGGGTAAACCTTTTTTATTTTTCGACATAGTCTCCTTTTAGGCTTATACACTTCGTCCAACGATGTTCTAGTTTGTTGATCCCTTCCGAATAGTAGGATTTGTCCAAGTCTGCAAAATATCCATTAGTGTCTGCAATCACCTCCTCGTTTGAATAAAATCTTTGTCCGCCAGCCATTTCTTCAAATTGGGGAACAAATAGTAGTCCGAGGGAGCCAAGTCTGGAGAATAGGGGGGATGTGAAACGTGTTGGAATCCTATTTCCATTAATTTTGCGACCACAACTGCTGAGGTGTGTGCTGGTGCGTTGTCGTGATGGAAAAGGACTTTCTTGTAGTCCAATCGCGGGCGTTTTTCTTGCAGCTCGGTTTTCAAACAGTCCAATAACGATGAATAATATTTCACCTGTAATAGTTCTACCCTTTTCCAGATAGTCGATGAGGATTATCCCTTGCGAATCCCAAAAGACAGTCGCCATAACCTTTCCGGCCGAAGGAACGGTCTTCGCCTTTTTTGGTGCAGATTCCCCCTTGGTAACCCATTGTTTAGATTGTTGTTTGGACTCAGGAGTATAGTAATGTATCCATGTTTCATCCACAGTGACGAAACGACGCTTAAAGTCTCCGGATTCTTCTGGAACAGCTGCAAACCATCCTTGCAACACTTCACACGATTCGGTTTTTGGTCAAGCGTGAGCAATCGCGGCACCCATCTTGCGAATAGCTTTCTCATGTCCAAATGTTTATGCAAAATATTATGTACCTGTTCAGTCGAGATGGCCCCACAGCACTAGCAATCTCACGCACCTTAACTCTTCTGTCATCCATCACCATATCATGGATTTGATCAATGATTTCTGGAGTCGTAACCTCCACAGGCGCGGTCTAGAACGTTCAGCGTCACTTGTGCCCATATGGCCAGTCCGAAAATTTTGAAACCACTTATAAACTGTTCTAATCGAAGGTGCAGAGTCACCATAATGTTTATCAAGCTTCTCTTTAGTCTCCTGAGGCGTTTTTGCCTTTCATAAAGTAATGTTTAATCACCACACGAAATTCTTTTTCGTCCATTTCTTGAAAATCACTCGACTTCCTTGATTCACACGAATGCCAAACACAAAGAAATAGACCAATATGGCTGAAACTTGGTGTGCGTTCATTCAAGAGATGCTACTAACTAAACATGACCTCGATACTCGCCGGTGGTGCCATCTCTCGGACTTTGCACGGACTTTTCAAACCAGCCTCGTATATATATATATATATATATATATATATATATATATATATATATATATATATATATATATATATATATGTATATATATACGTATATATATATATATATATATATATATATATATATATATATATATATATTATATATATATATATATATATATGTATATATATATATATATATATATATATATATATATATATATATATATATATATATATATATATACATATATGTATATATATATATATATATATATATATATATATATATATATATATATATATATATATATATACATTTACGCGCGCAAAGAGTGGAACTTGGAAAGTGTTTATATATTGAAGAAAGAGTTGCAGTAATTCAACATTTGAAAGCAGATGAATCAAATGTAACACTTGCCAAGGAGATTGGTGTATCTCATTCCACCATTTCGACAAGAAAGAAGAACAAAAGCACGATTGAAGACTTATGTAAGGCTGATGTTTTGAATTCTAAACGGATTAAAAAATCTACTAGAGAAAAAGAGGAACAAGTATTGTTACAGTGGTTTAAAGTGTAACGAAATCAAGGAATACTCGTAGATGGTCCTATTTTATAGGAAAAAGCCCAGTTCTTTACTTCGCAGTTTAGTGTTCCGAATTTCCTTCCACATGTACACCAAACCGATTCAAAAATTCCGGTAAAATAAGTAAAGAATCATTATTGGTGAGACAAAATGACGTCAGTGATTAGTGCAAGATTTACAGATGATCAGATTTTTAATGCTGATGAGACAGACCATCTTGATGATTTTACAATTAAACTTACACAAAGTATAATAAAGACTAGGTTTGTTTTACATATATATATATATATATATATATATATATATATATATATATATATATATATATATATATATATATATATATATATATATATATTCATGGTAATCTTATAAACTCAGATAAAGTTTTTTAATTAAGCGGGGTGTGCTCATTGGTATATACTACATACAAAAAAGGTCCCACATTTTGGGACCTTTTTTGTACGTAGTATATACCAATGAGCTCCCGGGAGTGTCGCCTGAACACATGGTACTCTATGCGGATGACACGACTTTGATCTGTTTCAGAAACGAATCGGGAGTTATTACTAACTAAAGCAGTAAGTACACTAGATCTTTTGCAGAATTATTTTATAGAAAATGACCTTTCTTTGAATGTTACCAAAACACAAATGGTGTATTTTTGCATTCGCAGTGAAGGTCGTTTTCAATTTCAATATCTAAATAATGAGGTAAAATCAATCGGAGGAGGTATTATTTTTGGGGGTCTGTGTGGACAGGAGATTGGATTGGAGGCCTCATGTGGAGGGTGTTGCACTGAGCATCGCTAGATTTAGTTTTGTTTTGAAGATTGTGTCGGAGAGTGTGGGCGTGACTGCAGCAATCGCTGTCTACCTTGCCTACGTGGTATCCAAAAATTAGATACAGTCTGATATTTGGGGGGCTTATATGATGTTGGGCGAATATTGTTACTACAAAAAACGGTGCTTAAGAAATATATTTCAGTTAAAAACAAGAGACAGTTGTAGAAATATTTTTATTACTCAAAGGCTGTTAACTGTATTAGGACTGTATATTCTTGAGTCTTTTATGTTTCTTTGTAATAATAAAAATCTGTTTGCGGAGAGTGGTGATAGTAAGCACAGCTATGATACTCGACATAAGCAAAATTTGATAGCAGATAAATGTAACTTTTTTCATATATTCAATAAAACGTAAAGTATTCCATGTTTTGTATTTATAACTCCTTCCCTGGATGTTTTAGAAGTCTTCCTAAGGCAATACTAAAGGTAAAACTCACTAGTTATCTAGTGAGTAAGTCATGTTATGAAAGAATTCTATGATGATGCAGATAAAAGGTTTTTAAAGTGAATTAATAGCTAAAAAATTGGAAAGACACTTACTATGTAAGTTTGTACATATTTTTATAATTATTTTTATTTGTTAATAGAAATATGGATAAGCTCGTACAAAGATAATAACGTAATAAAGTAATTGGATATAGGATAGCTGTATTCTTAGAGTAACTGCTAGATTGTAAGTTTTTGGTTAGTTATTTAGAAATGTATGCCCTTGCGGCTTTGGATAAGTTCTTCACCCTACGGGGTATTTTTTTTTTGTGACATTGTTCGTATACTGTATGATGTTACATTTGGAATCAATAAAGAGTTTATATAATATAGAATATATATATATATATATATATAATATATTATATATATATATATATATATATATATTATATATATATATATATATATTACAATACAATAGAGGTTTTCACGGATGGTGGAATGTAATACATTAAAATTCCGGATTTCAATCCGTTCGTCTAACAATGAACTTGCACGACGTCTCGCCAAAATCTCATGTGGCATTTTTCAGTGCTCTTGCTGCTGCTGTTACTCGATACTGTGATCTTACTGCTGCAGCCGCTCGAAACTAACTGAGAAACAGAAGTGCGGTCGCCGTCTTTTATAGGTCGACGTCTACGCAGATTGTAGGTAGGGGGTCGGGGAGTGTTCGACCGATGCCCGGTTTCTAGCGCTGATGCCCTGCCATACTACTCAAAAAACGCGCGAGCGAAGTAAGACCAGTTTTTTTGTAGACTTTTCAACTTATCCTACAGAAAAGGAGTATTTCCTTTCTGCTGGAAATGCGCTAGTGTTCAGTCCAACACCCAAAAAAAGCCAAGAAAACCTTGCCAAACAACTATCGATAAGACGGACTCTTTCAATAATATCAAAGTTATGGAAAAGGCAGCATTTTCTAAAATATCTAGGATTCAATAAAATATAATCACATGTAAATATTGGCACGATGCCTCAACGACCTCCTGATGAGGGCTTTTTTTTTGATATTTAAGTCGCCCTCTTATAAGACAAGGCCTTGTTTTATCTGTTTTTAAGCCTCTTGTAACGTAGATGTCCAGCTTTCGTGCTATCTTTTGGGTGGTCGACCGGGAGGTCTCCTTGTTTCTGGTTTTCTCATCTTTTGCACATCTTGGCCAACTACTGGCTGGCCTCCTACTTACGTGATCCCTCCAATATCAACGTTTTGATCTTGCAAAATGGACGATATCTTGAATCTTGAGTTCTTCTCGTATAGCCGTGCTTCGTACCTGGTCTCGCAGGGATATTCTTTTGATAGTGCGCAGTGTATATTTAAGTAAACATTAAAATAACCAAATGTAATTTCTAAAAATATTATTCCCGGAATGTGGAATTATCTGCTTATTTTGGAACTATGAGTGGTACGCGATGAAATGTTTTCCGAATAAATTTAGCGCAATTTGGATATAAGCAGACTCGTTTCGGGAGCTAAAAAGGGTCAAAATTCATTCATTTATAAACTAAACTAATTCACCTTTTCAACAAGTCGTTGATAGTCTGTATAGTACTTTCTTGTTCAACCAATCTATTTAAAAATTCTTCATAAATTCTGTACTGCGCGATGTTTTTATCCATTACCGATTTGACATCACTCATTGCCTTGCACTTTTCTAATAGTTCACTCATAGTACGCTGTCTTTCTGCCTTCAAATTGTTCTGTTCAATGATCTTATTAGCAGCTCGGTCTTTTTTTTCTCCTGATTTTCCTTAACAAACTAAAAGAACGATTTAAGTAAGAAATCACGTCACAATGACGTCTTTATGTGGTTATTTTTAGTTACTCTTTTGGCATACTGTTTTATACCGTACAAGACATCTTATTTATGAAAACGACTTTAAACGCTTACAAAGTGCTTGAAACTCTAGGTAGGACTTTTATTACACAAGCAAAAAGACATTTTAAAAAGTCTTGCATTTGGTGAGCTGAGAAGTCCTTGGAAGGCTTGCAAATAATTTAAATATACTTCAAATCTGTAGAGAGAGCTTGAATCTCTTTAAAACTTAAGCAAAGTAATTCAGTTACAAGAATCTAATTGTTTTAAACATGTGCTTAAAGCACAGAGCTTCAATGCACCAAAAGCGCGTATCGGACGGAGCTTTAATTGTGTAGAAAGTATTTTTAAAATGTCCGACAGACGTCTTTAAAACGTTTTAACCCAATGTCTGTGTTGTTTGGATCGTAACGTCATCTTATACCAAGGGTAGTAATGACCAGTAAACTATTTGTAATGTTGGCATTTTGCTAAGAGCTAGCGTCGATGTCATCAGTTTGCTGTATAGTCATATTGGTGACGTAAAAATAGTGTCTTCCTGGAACACATATCGTTTTAATAAAGAGATTTTGCAAAGTTTATTTTGGTAGACCACTGTCTTTATCGTTATTTGAAGCATGCGCCCACTGTTTGGGAGCTTGCGCAGTATTGAAACAAAATAAAAGAAACCTTTATTAGGGATAACGATTTCCCTTATTTAGGAACTTATAAGAGAGGTTATTTGAAGTTCGTTATTTTTATCGCTATTAAGGTAGGGCCTGTTTTTTTCCCTACTTAGGTATACAAACTACTATGAAAATACAGTAAAATTGAAATGATAATCTTTTAGTGCAAATAACATTGACAACAGTTAATTAGTGTTCAGATTATGTTGAAATTTTGCAATCTCTGGCACAATGGCATTACAGTGTGTGTGATTCTAATTTCAAATGAAATTTTTGTTTATCGCACATCCATATTACTTGAAATATTGAAAGAAGTGGTAGAAACCTGCTAGACACATTTTTAATTTAGAAACTTATGTTGACCCATCAAATACTAATAACTGATGTAGGGATGGCGATCTGAGATTAATCGAAGAATCGATTTTTTATGGTCAAAAAAATCGATTTTTGAATCAATCTTGAGCAGTGCATCGATCCTGTGAATCGATCTCGGACACCCTAAAATCGAAATTCGATTCGACTTCTGTTTCCGCACATAATTAACAAAAATAACAATGGATAAAGTAGTAGCTTTTCTTACTGATAATGGTGCGAATATGGTTAAAGCTGTCGTAAGGGTTTACGGCAAAACAAACATTTGCCATGCTTCGCGCATACATTGAATTTAGTGGTATCAAAACCATTTAACGACAAGAATGGACTTGAGGAAGCTAAGATTTTGCTGACAAGAGTGAAAGATATAACTAAGTATTTTAAGCAAAATGTAAATGCAGCAGGATCTCTTCGAAAGGCACAAGAAAACAAAACTAAACCTTTAGCACTCATTCAATCTGTGTGCACTCGATGGAATTCTATCTACTATCAACTGTCAGAAGTTGTAGCGCCAATATTACTTCAACACTCAAAAGCACCGGCAATGCTAACTGCAGGGTAGTTAGATAGTATAAAAAATCTCATAAATATTTTGAAACCGCTAGAAAACTACAACTAAAGAAATATCAGGAGCAGAATATGTGACAGCAAGATCATACCCATCGTATCTTGTCTTAGAGAAACATATAACGAAATGAAAACTCAAGGAATTCGGTGCTAAAACGAAGATTTTAATTATTGAAGAATTAAACAAAAAAATGTGCTTAAAGCACAGAGCAAAAAAAAAATTGTAACTGGTGAGCAAGTCTATTTGTTTGCAGCGACAACAATTTTGGGATCCTAGATTTTAAAAAAATTCACTTTTTTTTACAAATTAGCCTGTGCCAGAGCAATAAATAGAGTAAATTTATTAATTTTAAGTACGAAGGCAAAACAATTAATTCAAAACGAAACTGTGGATGAGGAAGAAGCAGGAACAAGTAACAAAGAAAAAGGCATTTGGGATTTCCACAACTTACTAGTTAAAAAACAACTCTCTGCAAATAATTCACATGTACAGGAAGGTCATGGTTTAAATGAAGAATTTAAGCATTATTTATCCCAGGCAGTTGTGCACTTGAAAGTATGACCCAGTATCTTTCTGGCAGGAACAAAATACCTCTATGTACCATTCCATTTGCCCAACAGCCATTAAATACATGTGTATTGTGGGATCATTTGTTCCTTGTGAGCGTCTTTTTTCGGTCGCTGGGGAACATCGCAAATGAAGAAAGAAATCGGTTGGACCCCACTAGATTAAGCAGACTTTATTCCTTAAAAGTTTAGATATTAAATACTGAGAATTGTAAATTATATATGATTGATAATAGTTTGCATTCTTTATTCTTTCAATAAATAAAAAAATATAATAAAAACGATGTTTCATTGAAGATAACTTTTTTCATACTTATTAATAGTTAATTTTTTTAAAACTATAGCTGAGTAAATCAAGTTTAAAATAAAAACGATAGAAGATAGATTTTAGGATTTTCCATGTTTCCGTAAAGAAGATCCAAAAGATCGATTTTTTGAGAAATCCATCTTTTGGGTCTCGATTTTTTTGTGAATCGATTCTTCAGGCTTTGATTCGAATCGATTCAAAAATCGATCTTTTTTTAAATAATCGCCATCCCTAAACTGATGTGCTTACCATGAAATGAATTTAAAAAAATTCCCGTTTGTAGAAGATGAATACTAATCTAACCTTGCAATTCCTTTGCGTTAATACTGCGCTTGCTTGAGATAACGATAAGGACAAAGGCATGTGAGAATAAGCGTTGCAAAATCTTTATATCACCATGTCGGAAGTGACTTCTGTCACATTAATACGTCATTGTGACCTGTTATACAGTTCATACCTGATTAAACCGTTTGAAATTCTGTCGCAAGCTGCGTTCTTTCTCTTTTAAATCTTCCCACTGCGCCGTAACGTTCTTTCTTTTCTCATTATAATCTTTTCGTTTATTTTCCAATCTTTTTGGTGGTCTTCTGTAAATCTCTTTTACATAAATAATTTGTAATTTCTACATTTCGTTCGATGTTGTCGCAGAATTTCGGTTTCTAAAATTCAAAGTTAAACACCATAACAAATAGACTTTTTTTTACTTCAAAAACTGCCAGGAAAACTTAGCAATTCTCCTTTGACGATCACCGGCTTTGGAATGCGAAATATTCCGCAGCATATCGTAGTTGGGCTTCCTAGGAAAATACATTTTGTCGAAAACGCTTTTTCTCTGTTTACTATTCATCTTGCACAATTAAAAACGTATTCGTTTCGGGTTAAAAGAACCCTTGTCTAAAAAAATCACATTGGCAAATTTATTATGTCAATAAAATTCTGTTTCTAGGTAACTATAAATAATTCATATTTTTAGTACGGTTCTGACATATGAAAATTGTTATTACGGTACTGACTCTTCTTTTTTTTTTATGTGAAATATCAAAATTAACTACCTTGACGAACCATTGTTTAGTTCATTAATATGGTAATACGTACGTCAGCACCCAACTACTGTGACCCAACTTCATAACAGCAAATATGGACAATTGAACTGATATGGTAAAACGCAAGCTCCAACGTCGACTTTTCATTCATATAAAACTGGTCGGCCATGTTTGTTGGGGTGTCTCATTTTGACCTGTCATAGTTGTGAGTAATCTTTGGACCTAAGAATTGAGTGTGAAATTCAGCTGGAAAAAAACTAATCGGACAATCGGCCCGCACGTTACGGGCGTGTTTGTTTTTATTTCGTTTTTTTGTGATACCTAGTAGAAAGAAAACAAGTTGAAAAAATTGACGGCGCCTGCCCCTCTGCCCATTAAAATTTCAGGAACATCTACAGGTAAGAAAAACACACTAAATACGCCCCCTAAAATATTAGCTTTTCCTTAAATGTTTATTTTACCATGTCGGGTAGATAATCTAATATATGATTTGCGTATTAAAACATGCGTGCATGAAAAAATATTGATGGGGAAAAAATCAATTTTTTTGTCGATGTTCGCCGGCAGTCATTTTGACATTTGAAAATTTTCCACGAATCTGATGGTGGGGGCGGCGATTGCTAGATTATTTTCTTTGTAAAATTATCAATACAAAAAATGTCAAGGAAATTGATTTCTGCAAAACCTCCGACCTAGATACTGCTGATAAAATATCACCAGTTTTAGGGAAATAACTGGGTCAAACATGTAAGAGGGTGAGTGGGGTTTTAAATACTGATATCTCCTTTTATATCGATTTTTTCGTAAGTTCATAAAGTCTGTT
>JAHKBH010001590.1:0-25000 GCA_019049505.1 Pachyrhynchus sulphureomaculatus
TAAGGTCATCGGCATCTATTTCTGGCTAATGATAATAACATTCATTAAATTAAAATACAGAATTAACTAAATAATCAAAACGAAAACTATAACGCTAATTATGGTGTATAAAAAGCAGATGTTTTTGGGAACTCCAGAAGATTTTTTATTAAGTATGGATATGGATGGATAAAATAAACATCGTTTAACAAAAAATTTGCCAAAGCGTTTCAAAGACAATTTAGCATAAAAGGTCGACATACTCTAATCAGTGACTGCTGAATCTGCTAAAACGGTACAATATAACAATAAGTTAATAAGAATTCTTATTGTTTACGTTAACTAAATATAGAATTAAGCAATATAGCATTAAAATCATTATTATTTAGTTGGGTTAGGATGGTTGAAAAGCTTTAATAATTAAGGGATGTAACGCACTTTAAGTCAGATTTATGATGTGTTTACTTGCTATATTAAATTGCCGACAGAAATTTTGTCGCTTTGCTAACTCTGAAAATGCTTCTCTAATCTTTTTATACACTCACTGTATATTGTGTAAAATGTATTATGTAGAGTTCGAGTAAGTTCTAAGCCTGTTGCAAATACAGCAACTCATAAAATCATAAATTTAACCGTATTTCCCTTGTAAACCGATAAATGCCGCATTAATTGGATATATTGTGTAGTAGGCTCTGTTGTAAAATATTTTGCTATAGTAAAACTATAAATAGTAACTTCTTTTGAACATTATTACTTTTTTTATTGATAAGTATCTGAAAAGAATTAGCTTTAATATCGTGTTTTTTTTTACTATTTAGGACAAAAAATAATATACAGAGTGGTCAAAAGAATATCGGTTGATAAATTATGTGGAAACGGAAAAAAATTGACAGTATTAATGATTGTGATTTAAATAACTCATGCACATGTTTTAAAAATATTTCTCACTATTCAAAATTGGCCTAAAAATTTGCTGTAAAATAAATGTTTATTTTTGAATGTGATATCCTATATATTTTTCGATGTTTGGAGTAAATTTTATGTAACATAACCTGTACTTGAATATTTTACGAGATATCGTCATCTCTGATTACACCTTCTTTACCTATCATATCTAATCAATATATTTTAATACAGAACATCGTCCATGTTCCATCTTAGTTTTTCATCCTGTTGAACAGGAACAATCTCTGCAAGCTATTTTACTTCAGAATACATTGTTTAAATGTTAGAATGTAAATGAATGTATTTACAATCCACTGTAGAAGGTTATATATATATATATATATATATATATATATATATATATATATATATATATATATATATATATATATATATATATATATATATGTATATATATATTTATATATATATATATATATATATATATATATATATATATATATTATATATATATATTATATATATATATATATATATATATATATATATATATATTATATACGTATATATATATATATTATATATATATATATATATATATATATATATATATATATATACGTATATATATATATATATATATATATATATATATATATATATACGTATATATATATATATATATATATATATATATATATATATATATATATATATATATATTTATATATATATATATATATATATATATATATATATATATATATATATATATATATATATATATATATATATATATTTTCTAGGAATTTTATACCGTAAATTTTATTTCAACAGTTAATTAATGTTCAATAATCAGCACAGTGAGCGTCAGTTGCCGCACCCGCGGTGGAGCCAAAGGTGCCAGCATGTAAAAGTTATTAAAAAAAATTGTGGTTTTAGTATATTCATGCCGTACAAAAATTCATAAGATGATTTTTCAGATCATTTTTTAATTAAAAAATATTAATCAGCTGTATTGAAGAGAGGGGATTATATGTCAGTCACGTATATGAACCATATTAAAAAAATTTAAGTATAAAGTCATTTTATACCTTACGAAATTTATGCGGCTAAATTTTTTATACTTTTAAAATAATGAAAAAAATCGTCAGTCATATTTTTAATGAGGGTAAGAGCGTCAGTCAGCGTCATAAACATGCTACGCGCTCAGCGCATCTGAGCGTTGCATGACTATTGCATATGCACTTTGGCATATGAACTGACGATTTTTTACACCCACAAACATTCAACTGACGGCGTTTTTTATTTTTGTTAACAATAAAAATACACCATATTTTAATTTCAATCAGTATTATATTAATTTAACATAAATAATGCCACTTTATGCTGTGAATAACGATCTTTTAATAAATTTGTCATACTTATTAAGTTCGTGGTGGTTTCAAATTATACATAGAAATATTAATTCATAAAAAAAAACAATAAGACAGATCTTTTTAATTCTAGATATTTTGCGGATACTATGACTATTACACCAACGCTGACGACCTGAAATTGATTTAGTTGAATTAATTATTCCTGTTAATTTATTTGCAACATCAGCGTTGATTGTTTGTTTCAAAGTGGCTGTCTGGAAAATGGTTTATCAGTTGTTTTGATTCCATATGATCCTTTTTCGAATTGTAGCTCTAGCCCCGGATGAGTTGCAGCTACCTTCGTCAATTTGTCATGATACAAAACGGTGTAACGCGAATAGTTTTGCTGATTAAAAACAAAAAAAATATTGGTAATTTTTGGCAATATAAATTTGAATAGTTCAAAATCAGGCTTTCTAATGCTTTTACATAATAAAAAGTAATGATTAATTAAGTTTATGTATATCATATAAAACTGCAGTTTTCCGTGCTTCCGTGTAGATATCTTTCATAGTTTTCTAATAACTTCATCAAATTTTCATTATTAATTGTTGGATCTATTGATTTGTCTGATTTGAAATTTAATAAATATTTTTTTATTTCATCTGTAATGTCAGTGTTCTTCGTATTTAAAAACTGTTCAAAATGTATTGATTGAAGAGCTAATGTGAGCAAAGGATGTAATCTCTTACCACGGTTAAAATGTTGTGTTGACAGAACCACTAGCCAGTACTTCTGCATTTACCATCACGTTAGTAATTCCACAACTCTCGATAAATTTTCCAACAGCTTTAAAGTAAGCCATCATTATATGGAAGGAAGCAAAATGAATAAATAAATTGTCGAAACGAGGTTTTTCGCTACTTTGTATTTGCAGAGCAACTTTTGCGATTGCTAGGTCATATGTGATTTCCATATAAGTGTCATTGCATTCCATAGCAACTTGTTGACCCTGTCTCATTGTTTCTAAGACGACTGAAGTATTTGTCGGCGAAGAATTAATTGTTGTTAAGTATGCAATTTTCTGTTTGCAACTTGTGTCATGTTGGATCATACTTTGAAATTCTACCCAAGATGGTGTATTAGGTAACTTCAAAAAATGAGAAATTACCCAAGCAAGGTCGGTATGTTTCAACGACTGTATTTTATCTATGATACAAAATCGCAGTGGGCTATCAATAGGTTCTAATGTTTCCTGTACTTTTGGTCTTTTATTATATGCTTATAATTCAAATGTAATTGTATCAAACGTTCGCCGTCTTTTTTTCGATTTTGCGAGTTGAGATTTATTTGATACAGTATCTTCATTAAAAACGCTGCTTTCTAAATCATTATTTTCTACTTCTCTTTCAGAGTCATCATTTGAAGTAACAATATTTTGAAAAATTATTCCAACGGTGTGGTGCAAAGTATCTTTTTCCGCTTATAGTATCAACAAATCTATCGAAGTTGTCATATGCTAGTCCAGTACATAACCTATTTGAACGTAAGATCCCTTCAGAACAGATATCATTTCGATGAGTAGAAGCAAATGTTGCTTGAGTTTCAATTTCTTCCAAAACGGTACAACTACTGCAATGCCCATACTTATTTATAATATTAATAATTTTTTTACTGTTAGTTAAACCTTTCAAAGTCATACCAAGAGATGTATGCTTTGAAGGTTTTATGTTGCCATGTGATGCAGCATATATTAAATCTTCAGCAAAAGATGTAGCAATCCTATTAAGATTAATATTACACTTACGTCTAAAACTTGAGCAAATTATTTTAGAATAGAAGTCAGTCAACACTAGTGGAACATCGCATTCTCCTTTTATTAAATCATTCGCTGTAGGTTCATCTGGTAATGGATTACGCTGAATGCTCCGGATTTCTGATCTTATAATCTGTGCAGCTCTACTTAAAATATCTTGTTTTTCCAAAATGTCTAAGTCATTTTTTAACAAATTTCCGCTATATGGTTGATAATTTTTTTATTGACAGTTATAATGTTAATTTTTTAGAGAATTGTTCTAGTAGTGTATTTTCGAAATTATATGGTTCCACTTTTAGTGTTGAGTCCATTGTGTGGTTCTTTGCGAATTCGATGAACAACGATTTTAAAAATTTTACAAAATATTGTTTTTTTTTAATAACGTTGGTGGATACAAAGGAACATACTGCATCGAAAGATTTTTTATGTATAGATCGCGATAAATGCCATGAAGTTTGTTCAGTTTTGTTACTAGTGATAATCGACTGTAAAGTATTTTTATAATTTAATTTACAGTATCTATGATAAAAAATAATCAAATTATTGGCACATTTTTCATCGTTTCTATTTAATAGATTGATATCGCTTATTTCATTGGTTTGACTTTTGAAAAGTTCAATATTTTCTTGTATTACGCACATCTGTAATGTTTGTTCTTTTCCACGCATTTTTTTCTATTCTTATTACAAAAAATACATACAGCTTCCTTATTGGAATTCTCATGGTCTGTAGTTTCATCATCTTTTGACTTCATTATTTCTCCTTGTACAATATCATCTTCAACGGTAGACTCTTCACAGGTATCGGATGGAACATCAGCGACGATACCTTCATTTGTATCCAGCTGACTACTCGTGCTCGCTCCAACATTGACGTTACAAGCGTCATCAAGCGCTTTGACGTCGACAACAGCAATATGTTGGTCACTACTTTTAGCATCTTCTTGAAAACTAAAAAAAAAAAACAGAAATTTTTCGTTCGTTGTTTATAAATTAATTCGAAAACTAATTATAAAGTTCATTTTACACATTTGTTTAAATTCATTATATCAAACAAATTAAATGTTTTTAAAGTATTATAATATAAGAAAAATAGTTATTGAGGATAATAAGCCAACGCCGAATTTGTCTGTACACAATTTATACCTGCGTTAGCTTCTGATTTTACTTCTCTTTCTATTCTACTTATAATGAAGGGATCTTTTCAAAACGAACAAAGTATATGCGCAGGTCAGAATACCTATACATTCATCATAAATCGCATCTCAATTAAACGTTTCAAAACGTAATTCATAATTATTGTTTATACTACAAAAACGTATTAGTACAAAGAAGAAATCTATGTTTTACTGATGTATTCAGTTTTTTCGAGTTATTAATAATATTATAAATAACTATAATCAACAAATGATTTTAACTTACCTTGACTCATGAGATGATGGCGGAAAGAGAACACTTGAACGATATCGTTTTGGTAATGCCGTAAATTGTTTATAACACTTTGAATGATATTTGTGTAAATCATTTATTTCCTCTGGCACTTTAGCGTCATTCATGGATCAATTATTGTTTTTGCGTAATTCTAGAATTTTTTTACACTTTTCTAGATAACTTGCAGTAAATAAATGAAGGGATTCATTTTTTTTTTAAACACTATGTTTCAACAGCACAGCACAACAGAAACTGACTCAACTAGTAAAGATCTACGCAGCAGATGGTTGCGTTTCTCTTTCGTTTATATACGTTTGTCTCATTCAGGTAAATCTTACCTATTATTTGTCACAAAATGTCGAACGACGCACCGATTTGTGTAAATAACAAATGCTTCGGGACCCTGATTGTAATAATTTGAAACCGCCACGAACCTAAGAACCTAATAAGTATGAAAAAACTTATTAAAAGATCGTTATTCACAGCATAAAGTGGCATTATTTATGTTAAATTAATATAATACTGATTGAAATTAAAATATGGTGTATTTTTATTGTTAACAAAAATAAAAAACGCCGTCAGTTGAATGTTTGTGGGTGTAAAAAATCGTCAGTTCATATGCCAAAGTGCATATGCAATAGTCATGCAACGCTCAGATGAGCTGAGCGCGTAGCATGTTTATGACGCTGACTGACGCTCTTACCCTCGTTAAAAATATGACTGACGATTTTTTTCATTATTTTAAAAGTATAAAAATTCAGCTGCATAAATTTCATAAGGTATAAAATGACTTTATACTTAAAATTTTTTAATATGGTTCATATACGTGACTAACATATAATCCCCTCTCTTCAATACAGCTGATTAATATTTTTTAATTAAAAATGATCTGAAAAACCATCTTATGAATTTTTGTACGGCATGAATATACTAAAACCACAATTTTTTTTAATAACTTTTACATGCTATCACCTTTAAGTCCACCACTGCTGGAGTAGTTGACCTTTAGAGCTCTTAAGTATTAGGGGAAAACTATTGTTATGATTTTCAGTCGGTATGAAATGACTTGTTCAGGTTAGTTCAGGTATTGAACCTGATTACTGTGTACAGAACAAAATGCAGATTATCACACAGAATGTTTTATTAATCTCATTGAATAAAATTTTTTAGGATTATTGTTAGTTATGTTTCTTTTCACTAATTATAATTCTTTAGTAAAAAGGAACATAACTAACAATAAATAACAAAATTTTACTGAACGAGATTAATAAAATATTCTGGGTAATAATGTTGACCCTTGTTCCTCTCATGGATCACGGCTAGAGATTGTAAGGAAGAAGGACCTGTTAAGCTGGAAGCAAGCTCCTGTCGCCATCTCCCTAAAAGACAGCAGTTTATGTGTTTTAAGTTATTTTGCTTTTCCAACATCCAGAATTCCGCATCCGTACATATGCCGTCATAGTCTTTTATATCCAAATCGGGAAGTTGGGCGGTGCGAGTAGTATATCTAACGAGGATGTCGGTGTGATTCCCAGTACTCCTAAAATGCCGAGAGAGGAACTTTGGGCAATTAAACTGATTGTGGCTTAATAGCCCTTGTAGGGTTTCTTTTCATGGGGCCGCGAACCTATTAGCTGATGCCTCCTCGCGTTCGCCCTCTCCTCGTTTCTACGCTCTCGGAAGGCCCCTTAAGCAGATTCGGAGGTCCCGATGTCGGTAGGGGGGCAGGCCCAGCTTCCCATAAGAAGCTTTGTTTTCATTCTCTCTGCATGCCTTCTTTTTTCTCTTTTTCTTCCCGACTACTTCCTTGAAGGGCTTGCGAGATTCTACCGTAGTTACCGTTGGGTCTTTGACGGATCCTTTCAGATCCTGCTACCGGTTGTGGTGCTTGCAAACTCCGTCTCAGAGGAGTTGTCCGAAGACCCTAGGATGTCCTCCTCTTAAAAACAAATTGTCCGTGTCTACTTCAGAGCTTCCCGATGGGAACATTTCTACCTCTTGTTGGAAACTAGAAGCTTGCAGGCCCGTTGTTGGGACGTTAGACTCTAGATTTTTCTGTCGCATCTGCAATATAGAAAATCAATAAAAGGGAAAGATGTGTGTTTTGTATGATGTGGTGCCCTAGGGCGAGGGTGGCTACCCGCCTGTACTATAGTGGCAGACGCAATATAGTGTCCTTCCGAGGAAGTCTGGCGGCCGAAAAAAACCTCCCGAGATATGCAGCAGGGTCCTAATCCAGGCTCCTCTTGGCACTACTGCATGACTCAACATTACACACCGGGTGGTCACACAGCACACTCGATGGGCAAGAGAGGCGCCCTTGTTCTACCGCAGCGGCGATCGATAAGTCGAACTGACTTTTTCCTTGCTATACACAGTGACCTGTTCAGTATGGGAGACTCTACCGGTAGGAAGCTACCACTGGCATAGACGCCTAAGGCAATGAAGCTCGCGAGCCCTACCGGCACATCATGCCGAGAATACCGTCGGAGCGTGTATATATATATATATATATATATATATATATATATATATATATATATATATATATATATATATATACGATATATATATATATATATATATATATATATATATATATATATATATATATATATATATATATATATATATATATATATATATATATATATATATATATATATATATATATATATATATATATATATATCATGTATGTATATATGAATACATATAAATTATTTTATATTTCATAAAAAAATTTCAGTGAACCGCCCTGTATATAATTTTTTACATTAAATAAGATTTAAACTTTTTTTGTGATACATGCTAGTAGAAAGATGTACATCTCAATTCGGTTTGGTTCAGATTCTTTATATTCCATATTTAGAACAAAGTTAAAACCAAACTATTTCTGGGTTCCACTTTGGGACCAAGATATCAAGGTTAAAGTACGTTGTAGTAAAAATGTTTCCCCTTCTTGGAGATTCGATAGGACTAAGCATGGTTGATAATACAGATAATTTGCTGCAACTGCAGAACCTATGGTACCGTGTCTTAACTTAGATGAAAAATGTCATTTTACAGTCGGCCTTGATCCTCCAGTAGGTAAAATCAATGAAAATATGTTCACAACAATATACTTTATTTAAACGACATACTGAGCTGAAATACAAAAGTTACATGGAAACTTAAATTTTATTGGCAGCTATTCCTAAAAAAATATTTAAAAATAGCCAAAGTATACAAAAAAAGTATGTACATTATTTACTACAAGTTTAGATTATTCAGTATTGTAAAATTTGTCTAATTCATATCCTTTTTTTAAGGGAGCCCAAAAAGGTAATCAGCTTTGTGATTTTGTTATGTATTCTACTTTAACCTATAGGTTTGGGGAACACAAAATAATGGCAATCAATAAGTTTCTGAAATAAAATAAGGTAGCTAAACATTCTTTATGTCGACATGGTTCCTAAAAAGAATTGACTGCTATAATTATTATATATTGTATTCGGCAGTTAAGTGCTATAATTATACTTAGATTTTATTGTTGCTAATTATTAGTATATCTTAAATTAGGTTTATATAATTTTGTAGATTCTTGTAATATATTTAAAAATATATGTATCGATTGGTTTTAACTTTAATTTTTTTCAGATTTTACAAACAAATCAGAATATATATTTTCTGTAATAAAAAAGTTCCCTTAAAAAGAATGCAGTAAATATTTTCAGTACTAGTAAAAAGTAAGATTGAAGAGTGAACGTCATTCATTCGATTACAGGACGAAAACAATGTAAACTGATGGCTAATAAAAAATAAAAATTAATTAGAAAGTTTTAGAATAGTATTCATAGTCTTTTTATAAATTCTAATGTGTTATTTTGCTTTGAATAGATTTGATTTTGTTTTAAACTTACTTAAGATATTTGTAAGAGAAAAAAGTAAAATCAGATTTATGATCCCTTCGAAGACGAAAGGCAATATTGTGATATACTTTATATATATATACGCGTTACTATTCTGCGGCCATTTTTTAATACACCATATTACCTGTTGACACCAGGTTTATTTTATTTTTCTCAAGAATTGGATTAAGAATTATTTATACTTTATTTATAGTTGCTCGATAAACAGTCCGCTGTTAAAATGGTCATTAACGTTAAAAAAAACTAGGAATTCAAATGTAAACATATCTCAAATAGAAAATACTTCATAATATGCTTTGCACGTCAATTTAGCAATAAGAAATGTTGTTGCTTCGGGATGTAGATATATAAAATTTGCGTTTTTAACGCAAGATTATGCAAAGCGTACTACAAAGTATTTTATAAATGTTTTTACTGGTTCAAAAACTCATTGAACACGGCTACGAACGGTCTTTAACGCAGCACACACACACACACACAAGAACAACGTGAATCGCTTTTTCCGCACACGTGTCGCTCCTGTAGCGCTTTAGGGACTTCCTTGCAGCACGTGTGCTAGACCCATAAAAAAAGCACGGGCGTCAAATTTTGGGAATGAGGTGGGGCTAATGGTAATGATCAATAATAATACTTTTGCACTACACAGTATATTCGACCAAAGATTGGCCCCTTAATCAAGATTAAAAAATAAAAATCCATCCGATATATTTTTCGAACGACTACGCCGCCATGTACTACACTAAAACCGATTTTAGTGCTTAAAACGATCAGTACAATTACAGAGTTTAAACTGAAAATAAAATATGAATTATCGACTATACTACATGGTACGAAGATATTATTGATGAGAGTAAATTAAAATTAGGTAACTGTTCTCTTGTCTAACAAGCAGTTGTTTTGTAGAAAATGCAGGGTGTTTCTTTAGATTGGGGGGAGTGCAAGAAATGTAAGCACACATATACAAAATAAAAATAACCAAATTAAGCAAAATATTGAAGTGGGCGCAAGCCGAGCTCGCCTTTTTTATTTACTTCTACTGTCACGCTAACATACTCCTGTCTGACAAGAATTTTTCATATTATAATTACTAAAGATTATTGGAGGTGGTAAGATAAGTCGCTTAGGACGTCACGCTCGTTAACGTCGGCTCTGGATTGTAACTTGATCCAGTTGATTGTAGAGAGTTGTCTAGCCAAGTTATAAGAAATCTTGTGTTAAATCAGAAATGGAAAAATCTACGGTGGGGAAACAAATGGATAATTGGCAATTTTTTATAGTGCCCCATGACATTGCTTGTTCGCAAACATCAGTGTTAAGCTGTTACGCCTTCTCTCTTTTCGTTAAAGTCAAACACCAATTCTTTTTTTATAGTAGGTTTTTTTTATTTTCGAAATACTTGTGAGACGTGATTAACTCGGCTTTAAAAATGCTCCGTCCGTTCCTCCAGTAGTCAAATTGTTATTTTTTCACCTTTGAATAGCATGACAGTTTTCTAAAAGACGATGTTTTCACAGATATATACCTGATTGGTTTTATATCAAGACTTCTAAAAAGTCAAGTGGAAAAATATCGTTCAAAAGTCAACTAAAGAATCCGGCTTAACAATAACTTTCACGAAAATCCATTGAAAGGGATCCCAAAGTACATTGTTAAATGTTATTTTGTTTTAAACTGCTAAACAGTTTTAACTCAAAATCCAGTGAAACTAGCTTCCCTGTTCCATTCTAGACAAACCTACAATACTCGTAACAGCATCGACACACCATGGTATTGCATAAAAAAAGTTAATGCAGCAAAGTCATGTTTACTGGACTAGATGGTGCCTATATCCAGAAGTACAGATTTGACTTTGATGGACTTTACAAGATGGTGGTATGCTTTTCCTAATAGCCACTTACTTTTACGTCAATTGTTTCACTTTTAGTCATGTGATTTAAATCGAATGACAGGACCTTTTAGTGAGTTCACCAACACCTTCATTGTCACATAGATCACGTAAGTGTAGCAGACTGTTAAAAATATATAATACATGTTTTGTATAAATGTCACATAAATGCACATGTAACACAACTATTCGACGCGAGTGAAATTTAGTGATAGCCTCCCAGTTAGAGAGTTTGCTAACATTAATTCAACTTTAAATATCATGCCGGCATCACTATTTTAATATTATTGACATTTTTAGTCTGGAGCTATACGCCAACTTGACGTTGCGGTCTGCAAGTGTCAATAATATAAAAAAAAGTGATGACCCACTGGTGTTACCATGGTTAATTTAACTTTGCTTGTTGATATTTGACAGTAGCCTCCTTGATCCTGACAACTGCAAATAGTATTCCCGCTTGTAATTAAGGAGACCACCATTTTACAACACTATAAACAAAATATATCGGAGATGTCAATAGCAACCAGAATTTGGCGACATTATTTGTTCGTTTTAATTGGTATGGTTAATCTCGTCAGATTTCAGTTTCTATAAACATCTTCCTTGTACTCTTTTGTTTAACTTGTAAGATGATGTTCCACTTCATTGTAAACGGAAATACCAAAGTAAATTGGGAAAAATGACTGCTAAAACAAATGACTAAAAAATATTCTTATTGGTCAAAACTTTTAAACCATATCTTCTCATTTCTTAAAACTGCAAAAATATACTTTGTCTAATTGTTTTTACCTTGAAATTGGTGTAAGAAACAGTTTATGCTTATGGCATTACTTACTGATATTACTACCAGCAACGCAGCTAGGTTGAATAGACGGAGGAAGAGACACTAAAGGCGGAGTTGCTTATAATGTGCAGAGGAGATGCAATCGATAATCGGGAGAGAGCCGTTTGAAGAAAAAAAAACATTTCTTGCATTGGAACTTAGGTCCTTCCTAACGCATTAAAATAAAAAATCGAGGATCGGGGGGATTTTTAGCAAAAAAAAGAACTTTTTCATACAGTGAAATTTGGCAAACCAAAAACCAATTGAAACATCGATGACCGGAATGGGAGGAGATTCTTGACAAAAAAAACGCCTTCGTAGAAAAAAACTCTAAAGGCTTTACCCAATAAAAAAACTCTGTTTCTGAGAGGCCGTTGTTTTTCCACATTCAAAGAGGTGGGGGTGCACGTACCCCCGACCCTTAGCTACGTCACAGGTAGCCACAGATTAGCTTTAAACTTGACAATCATTTCCTTAAATGTAAAAGACGAATTCTGTTTTTCTAAAACTTGGTGACTGATTGACTGTATTCTGACTTTATGCAACCAGTAAATCGCTATTGACAGTTTCCTTATTTGTTTTTTTTAAATTAAATTCACATAAAAAACAAAACCTATTACGTTTATTCTGTTCTAACAATATAAGGGCACTTTTACAAAAGGGGTTTTAAAAATTTAACTTTCAAGTAAATGATATTTTAATAAGTATCCTTTGGTAAAGAAATAAATGGTGTTTTAGATATCACTATTATTACAAACTAGATATTTATTTTGTTTAAATTGAAATTTTCCAAAGAAAAATGTATAAAAAATGAATATATATTTTTTTAAGATTAAGAATTACTATTTTATGAAGGAAATTACATAATAGTGAAATGGCAATAATTCAGGTTAAAAGTTAGAAAAAAAGTAATTTTTATTAAAAATTCAAATAAAAGCACCCGCATTCCTCCAAAAGATACAGGTATTTTAAATCGCCCGCTTTCCATTTGACAGGTTACCGCCGATTGGGTGTCGTTGGTGTTGT
Organism: Pachyrhynchus sulphureomaculatus; assembly: GCA_019049505.1. Classification (NCBI taxonomy): domain Eukaryota; kingdom Metazoa; phylum Arthropoda; class Insecta; order Coleoptera; family Curculionidae; genus Pachyrhynchus; species Pachyrhynchus sulphureomaculatus. The sequence continues at coordinate 13,135 of JAHKBH010001590.1, forward strand.
CTTGTCAGTAGTGTCTAGTGCCCCAAAATGGCTGCCAGCGATGATGAACCTATGCAACATTTGTATGAAGTTTTTACAACCTGTTTTAATAAAATAGCAAACAAAGCACCAGGTATGTTCACTACTAATTTGTTATTATTAAGTTAAGTGATAAATTGCACCGGTTTTTACCGTTTCGCGGTGTAATTAGTTTGTGTTGCTAACACAAGCGTGCACCCAAAACATTTAAACAGCTTGTTTTAAAATCCAGTAAAATTAAAATTGTGCTTCCGGTGCTGCCCAAAATTAGGAATTTTTAGTGGAGATGACCAACATCACAACTAATTACCTAAAACTCATACTTTGGGTTCAGAAAACCCTTGATACCCAACTTTAATATGAAAGCCTTGTGTCACTTACCTCGGGCAGAAGATGTCTTTATGTTCTGTTTACAAAATTTCATCTAATATTTTAGTTGCTGTATTATTATTATTTGATACAAATTCTTCATTTTATATGGGATTAAAAGCAGTACCTTACTGTGCTGCTAGTTGAAAGTGCTGGTATTAAATCTATTGTTATTGTTTATAAAATGTCAAAATAATGAAGATAAGATAGCAAGATGCTGAGGAAACCATAAAGTAGGTATACAGTATCCACAAAACTTAATTGAAAGAAAAATTATCTTTATAAGGCAGAAATTGCCAATTATTAAGCATTGATAAGCATATTTTGCTATTTTTTCTTATGTTTAAGCCATTGGCTGAATGTTCAATGTTAAATTTAAGTAAAGTAAAAACTTTATTTTTAATATTATAACTTATTCCCATTAGTGTTTACTTTGGTCTAAATTGAGCTGTTGTTTTTAGAATTCAGAGTGGTGAATTTTTCTAGGTTAATGGACTGGTCAAATTCTGTGTAAAATATGATCAAAATATATATCTGCCTGAAATTTTCCTTGCATGATTTTTTTAGTTTTAGTGTATTTTCTGTGTTTAAATAATATTAGTTGTATTTTAATAAACTGGTAATTGGTCAGAGCTTGTTCTATTATTATTATCATATAATAGATGAAAAAAGGTTCCAATGTGACATAACCTGTGGCTCCAACCCACACAGACTGTCACGATGTGTGGTCTGAAAATGATGATCATGCCTTACGTCAGTTCAGTTCGTGACCATTGACAGAATTTATCTTTCTGCGCAATCTAAGAGAACCAGGGATAATTGCCCTCTGGATCTTCATTGCTAGTAAATCAGCCGAGGCACAGCAAGTTGGTATTTTTTTAAGGTTTGTCAGGAATTTGTTCTTGATTTCTCCAAAAGCTCCAATGACTAGGAACCCCATTGTTATTGAATGTTGAGGGAACAAAGTATGAAGTTTCTTATTTTAAATCTTGGTACTTAGAACTTTTTTCCTCTTCTTTGATTGCTATATTTGTTTCTGCAGGTGCTGAAAACTCCTTTTTCTTCTTCTTCTTGTATTAGGGCTTGCCCTGTTGTTTTCTAACTTTGCCTCTTCTTCTCAATTGTCTTATGATGTGGATGTCCAACAGTCTTTCCATCTTTTCGGTGGTCTGCCTTGCAGTCTCGTTGTTTGTGGTCTTTCCATCATCACTACTTTTGTGATTTGGCCATCCTGGATTCTTTGTACATGGTCCCTCCATTCCCTTCTCCTATTTCATACCCACCTTACCATGGCCTGAATTTCACACTTGTTTCTTATTTCCTGGCTCCTTATTCTATCCCTCAGTGTCAGACCACTTATAGATCTTAGTGTTCTCATTTCAGTAGATCGTAACAGCTGTTTTGTTTTTCCAGTATCGGCTCTGGTTTCTCCAGTGTAGGTCATGATGGGTCTCGCAGATGTTTTATAGATACATGCTTTGCTATGCACCAACATGTATTTGTTTTTCCAGATAATATCATTTAAAGCTCCTGATATTACTGCTGCTTTTGTTGCTTGATGTCTGACTTCGTTATATAGGTTTCAACAACTGAAAACCCTATTACATAAATTTCTTTAACTGTTTTATCAAGAAGTACTATATCAGGTTTGTTGGCTTATAAACACTTTGTGGTTGAAAAGGCAATATTCCAGTAAATTTGGCACCTGTCATTTTTTACAACTGACTCGATCTCTCCCGAAAATTACAGCAGTCTGGGAACATCATCAATACTGTACAAATGTCTAAAATGGTAATATAGGACATGTAATACTGCATTATGATGATGAATATAAGATGATATAGTGTGAACAGGATACATTACACTTATTTTATTTTTATTTTATTTTATTTATTTACGGGACATGCCCATTCAACTCATAAAGACAAAATACAAAAGTTTACATCCATAAATGACACTTAAAACTAAAGGCTAAAACCTAGAAATTCAGAAAAGAACCCCGATCTGCCTCTTAAAATAGAATAGAATAGAAATATGCTTTATTGTCCTAAAATACAACGTATTTGTTGATAAAGCAAGCTTAACTTAAATTGTTATTATATTAATAAACACAAATTCAAAAAAAGAAAAAATAAAAAAAAAAACAGAACAAAATTAGTAGTCAATGCAGTAAATCCAAAATGAACGAAATAAAATTTACACATAAGTCAACCCAAATGCCAACCATTCAACTACTGTTATATGCTTATTCCAGTCTATCATTTTAGAATTCCTTCAGTGCATAGTATACCTTTTTTATAAGTAGGGCCCTAGTCTTTCGTCTAAAGATCCTCTCGCAATCCTCTCAATTTGAGAGGCAGATGATTGTAAATTTTTTGCCATTATAAACAATTGCAGATTTGATCAGCTCCGATTTCAGAGCCGGCAATGGCAGGACGAACGCTCGCCTAGTGCCGTGCCGGCTGACTGGCATTGCCTCAAGATGATGGTTTTTAAAGGTCATGATAGCATTTTCCAGGATAAATAGGGCACAAAGAGTAAGAATCCCTAACCTCGGAAAGAATGGTCGACATGACTCTTGCAACCCAGCTCCTGAAATATATCTAATAGCTCTCTTTTGCAATACAAAAACAGAACTAAAGTGAACTTGAGAGAGAAGTATTAGCTTCATAGGTTGTATTATGATAAGGTTTGAAGACAAGGAGCTGGAGAACAAGTCCAATGATAGGAATAGAATAGAATAGGAATATGCTTTATTGTCCTAAAATACAATGTATTTGTTGACAAAGCAAGCTTAACTTAAATTATTATTATATTAATAAACACAAATTCAGAGAAAGAAAAAATAAGGAAACAGAACAAGATTAGTAGTCAATGCAGTAAATACAAAATAAAATAAATAAAAATTACACATATGTCAACCCAAATGCCAAGCACTCAACTACTGTTATATGCTTATTCCAGTTTATCATTGTAGAATTCCTCAAGTACATAGTACGCCTTTTTTATAAGTAGGGCCCTAGTCTTTCGTCTAAAGACTCTCTCGCAATTCAATCCTCTTAATTTGAGAGGCAGATGATTATATATTTTTTTGCCATTATAAACAATTGCAGATTTGATCAGCTCCGTTTTTGGGGCCGGCAATGGCAGGGGCAGTTATTTACAACGCCCATAGATCTTGTCATGAAGGTATTAGCTTCATAGGTTGTCTTATAATAAGGTTTGAAGAAGGACAACGTAGATCTAGTATATCTAGAGGGTGCATACAAATTAATCTGAGATAAAAGTTCTGGACAATTTACAATCAAATTTAAAATTTTAAAGAACATTACAAGATCTTGTTGAACTCTCCAGTTAGACAGGGTATTCAAGTTTAATATAGATGTCAGTTTTGAATAATTAAAAGAATCATTGTTAAAGAATTTATAATTAATATGATGTACAAATTTACTCTGACCAAGCTCCAAGCTCCTAGCATGGGAAGCAAAAGGTGGGTTCCACACACATGAGCAATATTCCAAGAGAGGCCTAACCAACAAGCAGTACAACATTTTTATAGAGGTAATGGATGAAAATTTTGATGAGCAACACCTGTTGAACCCAAGCATCCTCAGAAACCTAGACATTCCCTTGGTTATATGAGGAATAAAACTCGGTGTTGAATCAAACTTAACCCCTAGATCCCTAATGCTAACCATGGACTTGAGGGAAGTCCCATTTATGGTGTAATCAAAAAACAATGGATTGCGCGATCTCGAGAAAGACATAGAGAAGCATTTAGGAGTATTTAAAACCATACCATTTAACTGACACCGCACACAGTCTATCCAAATCACCCTGCAATCCCACACAATCCTCAATCGATCCAACCGCCGTGTACAACTTCAAATTATCAGCAAAGAGCAAGAACCTAGAAGACCGAAAGCAGTCGGCCACATCGTTCAAGAACGGGTTAAACAGCAGAGGCCCCATATGAGAGCCTTAAGGCACTCCCGAGGGCACAGTAATGTTGACAGACTTAAAATTATTAGCTCGAACCACCTGAACTCTGTCACACAAATAACTCCCAATCCAGCCCAACAGTGAACCCAATATGCCACGGTTATTAAGCTTCTTAAGAAGAACATCATGGTTGACCCTATCAAAGGCCTTATAGAAATCGGTATAGATGGAATGTACGTCAGATTCACTCTCCAAGGTCCTCGACAGGTAGTCTGTATAGCAAATCAAGTTCAATTCAGCAGACTTGCCTCTCTGAAAACCAAACTGTTCACCTATTATAGATGGTCTCAGGTTAGATGCCAATACTTTAGTTACTAGGTTTTCGAATAATTTAGGAACAGTACTCAAAATACTTATTGGCCTATAGTTTATATCAGCCCTGTCCCCTGACTTGAACACAGGGGTGACAAAACTGGTCCTCCAATACTCAGGAAAATAACTTCTCCAATGACCGGTTAAAAATCATGCATAATGGTCGCAATAAAAAAAAGCTACATGCCTTCAGTATTCCAGAAGGCAAACCATTTCTGTGATCCAATTTCGAGAGCCCTTCATAAATTTCAGATTGAAATCTTAGGTGTGAAGATATTGTGAATATTAGTAGAGGGTAAGGCTGGATAATCAAGCGATTCATCAGAGTAAACAGACCCGAAGATTGATCATTATAAAACATTCTAGGAGGAAGATCATTTGTGCCACGTTGTGCGCCAACAAAGTCACAAAAGCTTTTCACGTTATCTGTAATAAAGAGTTCAATGTTGGAGATATAATCAACATGGCACCTACGTGACAGATTCTTACACTGTGATCTTAAAGCAGAGAAGTAATAATAGTCCTGAGTGCTTAATGTCGGCTAGTTCGGTAAATTGATTAAGGTACAATACACTATCCTGACAAGCTGGTAAAAATCCCTCGGTTTCTGAATTAAGACTTGCTGACTGCAGAAAGCTAAATGTTAGTTTTTTCGACAGCTGCAGAGAATCGTTGTTCCTATAAAACACAACATGCTGGGATTTTTCTTTGTGTTTGTTGTTGTTCTGCTGTTTTAATGACTGTCTTAAGTCTAGGTGGTTTGAAATCTTATCATTTTGTTGTTTGATGATGTCGCTGAAGCTGTATCAAGTCTTTCTGCTGTGTCTTTCGCACCCCCAAACAGAAAGGCTTCCACTCCTCTCTGTTCATGGCCGCAGACCAATTCTAGGAGAGAACCGGAACTATTTGCAACCTTACATGCTAGTCCTACGACGATTCGATTATACAGACACTCTAAGCTCAAAAGTTCTCTTTCACCTTGATGACGTGAAAGGTATATTCGAGGAACGGAGGATTTAGGATGGAGACCTCTATTCATCTGCGTGATTTTTTGTGCGCTAACATCCAACTCTTGCAGTTCTCCTTTGGTCCACTGGACTACTCCAAAGGAATAGAGAAGTATCGGTATAGCCAGCATATTGTTAGCAGCAACTTTAATAAGTCATGTGAGTTCTGACAACCAGATCTTTTATTAGTCATTTCCTGTACTTGCGAAGTTCTGTTGTAATAGTTGCAGCGTAAAGTTTAAGGTCATCCATATAAAATAGATGACTGACTTTATACCCGCGATCTCCTGGTGGACCAGAGTTGTATCTACGGGGTTAGCGTAGAGCAACTGAGAGGGTATTTTGCTGCTTCGAAATATAGAATAAAAGTAGACTTAGTGGATTACTTTGAAAGACTCCTCTTCTAACAGTTACCGGCACAGTTTATATACCTTTTGGGTACCTGATGTTATGATAAATTTACTAGATGTTCTTTGCAGCTAATCAATGGAGGCGTCATTGTTAGCTTTCCTAACAGGGAAGGATCAGTTTATGAGATGTTGTGTCGAACACTTCTACAACTACATATCCAAAAATTAGCCAAACCCATAGAAAGACATATTCCCGTAAGATTGGTGCGGGATTCTTTCTTTTGTATTGTACGTAGTCCTGGGTGATACATTCATCATTCAGAAGGGTCTCCTTCTGCTGAGCTGTGCCCTGATATCTTGAAGAACCGATTAAATCGTGCTAAGTAATCTGTTGTAGATAATGCGAGTGGATATTTTGTAACAACAGTTAAGCAGATTGACCTTAAATAGTTCAAAAACAAAATATATAGCATTTTCCATGACTTCTGCTAAACGACCAAGTATTCATGTCAGTAATCTTGAGGATTATTTTCTGGAAGTAAACTCTATCAAATATTTAGGAGTAATTCTAGATAGTAACTTTAAGTTGACTCATAGGTTCTATATTCTGAGAGAGATACTTAGTAGAAAGCTTCAAATCAGTGTGTATGGGGTTCTTGTGACGTCTCTGTTGAGGTACAGTTTAGTTGTGTGGGGTGGTATCTATCAGAATTCCAGATATCCCTTGAAGGTGGTACAAAATTACCTTGTCAAGATAATATTTCAAAAAAATCAACGTTTTTCTACCGACCTATTATACTCTGAGGATGTTTTGGATGTGCGTACTTTGTACTGCCTCACAACTTGCTCCTATATTCATAAAATTAACAAATTAAAACAATGTGTGAATCATGCTCATGGTACCAGTCGTATGATCTGTAGACCCTTAGAAATTCCTATAAATAGGACATCAAAGAAACGTAAATCTTTTTCTTATTTGGCTCCCAGGATGTATAACCCGCTCCCTCCTGAAATTAGATCCTGACTGTATACGTTTACCAGTGTATGTAAGGTATGTAGGGTATTTATTTGTAAAAATTTAACTAAATTCAAAGAGCTGTTCTGATTTTCCATTGTTTAATAGGATTATTTTATGAAAGTGTAATGATGTCTCTGTACAAATTGTGAGTACTCTTTAATTGTTGTTATTTTTATATAATTAAAATGGTTTTTTCAGTCTTGTTTTTTAGAATATATACAGGTGTTCACTCATCTAGGTGCGGTGCAAGATTCTGGCACCCAATTACGCTAGTATGCTGTAAATTAATCTTGTAAACTATTATGATATTGTAAACTATGATGAATGTGATCAGTCTATAGTTTTCGGGATTGGTCAAGTCGCCCTGTTTTGGAATAAGTACTGTTCGTCCCTCTACTTAGTAATTGGTTGTCATTCATTTAACTAAGGTTTAGATAAATGGATACTTATTCATGCTAAATTACAAAAACTGTCTTACACACATCAATAAATAATGATAAAATAAAAAAATGTAGCTACTATTCTGATTAAAGCAATAAGATTACTACACAAATGTTAATATATAAAATTTCTATTACTATGCCATTTACGCTTAAGAAGGAAACATTAAGACAGTGTGGGAACAAACTCCTCAAAAATAAAACTCAAAACCAAAATTTAATGCCTAAAAGTAATAACAGAAGTACTCATTTATGGAGTAAAAAGCATTTTCCACCAGAACTTTTTTCAAATTCTTTGTCTGGTAGATCTCTAATATTTGGCGGTAATACATTAAAAAATTTAACGGCCCAGTACCCAGGTCCCCTTTGACATTTCTTCAGCCTCCAATATATTGAAATTAGATTCTCCTTATGCCGGGTGTCATAACGAGTCTATCCAGTATTCTCAGTGCTTTATGCTGCAAGCTGAACACTCGATAGGTCTGTGTAGAGTGTCCCCAGACAAGAATGAAATAAGCGAGACGAGAGTGAAATATTGAGTAATAGGCATTTCATAATACTTGCTGAGATACACCGTGTGGAAGATTCCGGAGTACAAAAAGATGTTTGCTCAATTTTTTACACATTCTGCTTATGTGTGTACCCCAATGCAGCTTCGGATCCAAATATATACCTAAAAATCTCACCTGCTCCCTCATTCAAGTCATACACCTCTCTCGATGAAAAAACAACCCGTTTGGTTTTGTCTCTGTTCAAAGCCAGTCTATTTACATCAAATCACCCCTCTCTCGTGCCTCCAAGAAACCGTCAAGGGGTCCTCAATTGTATTAACGGTGAATGCCACTTATAATACTTAGCAGCATTGTTCATATCTGGCAAGTGATTAATATATATCAAAAAAAGTATTGGACTCAGCATTGAGTCTTGGGGAGCTCCAGTATTGAGCACACTCTCTGTCGACGACACCCCAGAGACCCTCACAGTTTGAGTTCTGTCTCTTAAGTATGATTCAATAAGTGCCATGCTCTCATAAGAAAAGTTGTATCCATTGAGCTTTTGTATTAAGATTTCGTCGTTAACACAGTCAAAGTCTTTGCTTAGATCACATAGAAGGTATGTGTTATATTGCAGTCTGTGAAATGATTCAGTAATATGGGGAACAAGATCCAAAATACCCAAAACAGTACTTTTATTTCTCCTAAACCTAAACTGATTTTCAGAGAGGCATCCGTTTAGTTCGAGGAAATCAACCATCTGCCCCGACATATATTTCTCGACTATTTTTAAAACATTAGGCAACGGGAATACTGGTCTGTAATTCATTGATATCTCTCTTTTTGAAGATAGGACGCTATAGCTTTTTTAAGGATAGATGGAAAAACATTTTCTTCGAAACATAGATTAATTAGCTTAGAAAGAGGTGATATTATTAAATTCTTCATGTAGTTGATTAATTTAACGCTCAATCCAAATAGGTCGCGACATTTTTATTTTTTAGGCTATTTATTATATCATGAGTGATGTTAAATTTTACTTCAGGAAAGAAAATTTCCTCAGTGGAACTTCGAGATGTTCGTGGGTGCTAGAGAATTTTTTCTTCCGAAATTTGTTGATGGCATCGGGTTCTGGGGCGCCAAAGCTCTTCATGGCTTTAAAGACATTTGAAACATCTGCCTTTGTGATCGCAGGATTAATTCCGTTCTGCTGTTGGAACTGTAAGCAGTAAGTCCCGAAGCAGTCTAGGGCAGGAGTGTCTGCGATTACTAGTTTCTTTGTCTTATAAATAGCGTTCCACAATGTTCTATAGATGGTGGTGTTTCAACTTTGGATGTCTCCCCCTCGAGTAAGGTTGTATGGGGAAAACCCTATTATTGGCAACAGATTTTATTCGCTTTGCGAGGCGTTTCTTTACTACCATTAGAGCTCGTTTCATTCTAGATAATGCTGTTTGATGGTGTTTAATGAGTCTTTAGAAAGTGTGTGGTGGGTATGACGAAGGTTCTGTGCTATTTTCCTCATCTTGGTTGTGAATGGTCGTCCAGTTGTTATATGGTATACTCAATCATACCAGTTTGGCTGACTGGCTTAAGCCAAGTCAACACAAACGCTATTACCATTGTGTATTAAGGAATGACCTGACATTGTTTCATGTTTTCAAAATCACTGACTTCTGAATGTTTTGTGTATATTTGTGTTGAGTCCTAATTGTACTAGGTGTGTTGTGAATGTTACTGGTGTAAGGCCTGTAGCCGATATGACGAGGGGAACAATGATGAATTTTTCTTATTTCCATAGCCTTTTTATTTCTTTTGCAAGGTCTGTGTATTTGGAGATTTTTTCTGTGTATTTCGTTTAGATGTTTGTGTCGTAGGGGACAGCTATGTCAATTATATAGGTGACTTTTCCTTTTTTGTATTGAAAAGTAATATGTGGTCTATTGGCAGGGACTATTTTATCTGTATGGATATTGATGTCTCAGTAGAGCTTGTAATCTTTATTTTCAAGTATGGATGTTGGAGTGTATTTGTAGTAGGGATCTGCTGTGAGTTTGTATGTTGAGGGTGGGGCTTGGTGAACTACTTTTGCCGCTGAGTTATGTCTGGCTGTGTATTCCGTTCCGGCTAATATTTTACATCCGCTTGTTATGTGTTGATCGTTTCTTTATGCTGGTGGCATTTCCTGCATCTGTCTTCTGTAATAGTTGGGTCTTTGATGATATGCTTTTGATAGTTTCTGGTTAATATGACTTTATCCGGGGTGTCTTGACTGTTTTTTCTGACCATGTTTTCTTTTTTTTCTGTTGTAATTTGGTGTGACTATGTGTGTCTGCTGGGTGGCCTGCCCGGGATAAGTCGACAGGTGTGTAGTGTTCGTCTGCTTTCACTGTTGCTGTGTGGAGGCTGGTTTGCTTGGTGTGAAAGAATTTCTTAAGTGCTTGTATTTGTTTTGTGTGTAGTAATTTTATATCTATGATTTCTCTTCCTCCTGCCTTTCACTCAATAGTGACTCTTTCTTTGCATGCGTTGGGGTGTAATTTCCTGTATTTAGTGAATTGAGAAAGCATAAGAATGTGAATGTTTTCTGTGTCTGTGTGTGACCATTTGATGATACCAAATGAATATGTGAGTGTAGGTACAGCGAAAGCGTTGATGGCTTTAGTGGGATTTTTGGAGTTGAGTTTCGTGAGTCTGTTTTTGAGTTCGGTTTTGAGCTCTGTTTTGATGTGAGTGTGGTTGAGTTTAGTGCTTTGATGGAAGCATAGATATTTGTCTGTTTCTTTGTCGAGCATGTTATCGAGTGTTTCATTGTTGATGGTTTCTGTCTCATGGTACCTTTTTATTGGTCTTTGTTGATGTGGAGCACTTTACATTTACTTATACCAAATTCCATATTGTGATTTTGAGGAGTTCTTTCAGCTCTGTTTCTGTGGCAGAGTAGAGTTTTATGTTATCCATATATAGGAGGTGGTTTATTTTATGTTGATTTACTTTTTGGTGTCTGATGCAGAAGCCATGGTATGTTCTGTTAAGTGTATTTGAGAGTGGATTGAGACAGAGGCAAAACCATAGAGCGCTGAGCGAGTCTCCCTGAAATATACCCCGTCTAATGTACAGCTCTTCTGTTTGGATGTGTTCGGTTTGTGTTTTTAGGTGGATTTTGTTTTTCCATGTTTTCATAATTTGCGCGAGAAATTGCCTGAGATTTTGGTTGATTTTGTAGATATCTAGGGCTCTAATTAACCAGCTGTGGGGTATGGAATCGAAGGCTTTTTTATAGTCTATGTAACCGGTGTGAAGGTTTCTGTGTTCTTTTCTGGTTTGCCTCATGATCACGCTGTCTATGATCAGCTACTCTTTGCATCCTCGGCTATTTTTCTTGCTCCCCTTCTGCTCTTGTGTGAGAGTATTGTTGTCTATTAGGTGTTGTTCTATTTTCTTGGAAATTGTGACTGTGATGATCTTGTATAGGGTTGGAAGACAGGTAATAAGTTGTAGTTTGACGGGTTTGTGGTGTGTAAAGTTTTCTGTTTAACATATGCTGTTCCTTGGGTGAGGAAAGTGGCTTTGTTGATTTAGTGTGTTAGTGGTACGTGTGTGGTAGTAAACTGTTTGTACCAGAAGTTTTAAATATTGTCTTTTCCAGAGTATTTCCAGTTGTGTAGTGTTTGATTGTTTCTGTAATGTCTCGTGTTGTTAATGTGATGTTTTCTTGTTGTTTGTTTTTCACTTCTTCGAAAGAGTTTGTTGGTGTTTTTTCTTTTGTTTGATTCTTTGTATTTAAGGAGTCTTGTGACATATACGGATAATTTTTGCTTCAGGTTATCAAGGATTTCTGGCAGTGTTCGGTTGG
>JAHKBH010001591.1:5000-18000 GCA_019049505.1 Pachyrhynchus sulphureomaculatus
AACCAACACGGATCCCTGATCGAGACGGGGAGTTCGCCAGTCTTCTTGATCTGTTTTTAACCACCAATCCGGAGATTTACACGGTCACCGTAAATCCGCCGTTAGGTTCTTCCGACCATAAACTGCTTTCGACATTGAGTATCCTGCCAATCAGTGACAGAGAGGCGCCTAGGCCGCGCAAGATTTGGCACTACAAATCTGCTAAATGGGAAGATCTCATGGAATACTTTCGAACTTTCCCTTGGATGGACGTTTGTTTTCGATCCGATAACCCATCTGACTGCGCCAGGGAGGTCTCCGATGTTATTTTGGCTGGTATGGAAGCTTACATCCCTTTTTCGAAGAAATGCTCCTCCAACGGCAAGCCTTGGTTCGACCGAAAATGCAAAGAAGCTGTTGCTTCTAAACATATTGCCTACCGACAATGGCGTGAAAATCCTAACACCTTAAATCGAAACATCTTTGTTCATGCCCGGAACAGATGCAAGGGAATTATCGACGAAACCAAGGAGGCACACAATCAACGAATTAGAAACAAACTTCTCGCTTGTCCCAACAATTCCAGGTCTTTTTGGGCAGTCGCTAAGGCAGTTAGTCAAAACTTTACCAAATCCACGATACCACCACTCACACGGCCAGATAATTCCATTGCAACCACACCTGTTGAGAGAGCGAACTTGTTGGCTGAACTCTTTGCTTCACATTCTACTGTCGATTTCCAAGGAAAAACACCACCTACTATTCCCATATTGCAGTCAAGGATGCCCGATGTTGTCTTCAGACAGCGCATCATAAAGCGTATTTTAATGAAGCTAGACACCAAGAAGGCTTCTGGCGCTGACGGAATACCTGCCATAGTTCTCAAAAACTGTGCAAGGGAACTAACACCAGTTTTTTTTGTAGACTTTTTAACCTATCCTACAGAAAGGGAATATTTCCGTCCTGCTGGAAATGTGCCACGGTTCAGCCGATACCTAAAAAAGGTAAGAAGTCCTTGCCAAATAACTACCGACCAGTTGCACTGCTTTCAATAATATCGAAAGTCATGGAAAAGGTTATCAATGAGCATCTTCTAAAAATATCTTGAACGATTCAATATTATTAGCGATCACCAATATGGTTTTCGTAAACATAGATCAACAGGAGATCTTCTGACTTATGTAACACATGTTTGGAACAACGCAATTGAACACTTTGGAGAATCTCGAGCGGTTGCTCTTGACATATCCAAGGCATTCGACCGTGTTTGGCACGATGGACTGTTGGCTAAGTTGCGCTCTTATGGTATGTCTGAAAGGTTCTGTTTGTGGCTCTCATGTTTCCTCAGAGAGCGTTCTTTACGAGTGGCGGTCGACGGATTTCTTTCTAACCCCCTCACTATCAACGCCGGTGTGCCCCAGGGCTCCATACTGTCTCCTACTCTCTTTCTCATTTACATTAACGATCTGCTGGAAAAGACCGGGAATCCAATCTATAGCTTTGCAGATGACAGTACGCTTGTCTCTTCATTCACCTTGAACGCTCGGACATCGGCTGCTCAGGCGAATATCCGCAGACAGCAGGAGGTCGTTCAACTTAACAAAGACCTGGAAGAAATTCTATCTTGGGGTGACAGTAACCAAGTGGAATTTAACGCTACAAAAACCCAAGCGGCAGTTTTTTCTAAAAAAGTTAACGTTGCTGAACCCGACATAGTTATGTCGGGGCACTCCATTCCCCTAGCATCGTCGCTCAATTTGTTGGGCGTTAGTTTGGGAGCAAATATGTCTTGGCATGAACATGTTGCAGGCATAGCAAGGAGAGCTTCTCAAAAATTGGGAATATTATTTAGAACCAGAAAGCTTTACACCCCACAGCAACTGTTAATTCTTTACAAAGCCCAAATTCGACCAACTATGGAATACTGCTCCCACGTTTGGGGCTCCGCTCCCAAACATACACTGCATTTGTTGGATTCTGTTCAGAGAAGAGCGGTCCGTCTGATTGGGGACCCGGAATTGACCGGCGGCCTTGATTCACTGGAACATCGAAGAACGGTTGGCGACTTGAGTCTGTTCTACAAGTATTTTCATGGAAAGTGTTCGAAGGATGTAGCCCGCTTAATTCCTCCCAAAGCGGTGCATGTTAGAAATACACGTCGCGCTGGTGCTTCGCATCCGTATGAGGTTCAGCTTGTTACTCCGCGTACGACGCTTTTCAAGCAATCTTTTATATGGAGAACATCATCCCTTTGGAATAATTTGCCCAGCGCTGTGTTTCCCACCGAGTACAATTTACAGCGATTCAAGAACAACGTGAATCGCTTTTTCCGCACTCGTGCCGCTCCTGGAGCATTTTAGGGACTTCCCTGCAGCACGTGTGCTAGACCAATAAAAAAAAAAAAAAAAAAAAAAAAAAAAAAATATATATATATATATATATATATATATATATATATATATATATATGTATATATATATATATATATATATATATATATATATATATATTTATATATATATATATATATTTATATACATATATATATATATATATATATATATATATATATATATATATATATATATATATATATATACATATATATATTTATATATATATATTTATATACATATATATATATATATATATATTATATATATATATATATATATATATATATATATATATATATATATATATATATATATATATATATATATATATATATATATATATATATATATATATATATATATATATATATATATATATATTATATATATATATATATATATATATATATATATATATATATATATATATATATATATATATATATACATATATTGTAACATTCATTTTTTCCTAGATTTTAAGACCATATAATGTTACTGATTTTTCTCTTAATAATGTACTTCTTTTCATTTTTGTATCGAGCGGTATATTAATCAGAAATTCCTGCCGCTCGTTATATAGTGTGCTGTGCGGGTTTGCGACCGAATCTATCGATACGCCGGGATTGGTCAAATGTTTGTATCCGGAGTTTTGGTTCCGGCGTCGCCATATTACAGACAGAGTGCCCACGGCTTATTTAAGGGTCCGGTGACGCGAATCTTGGCTAGTACCACCAAGCCGCAGCCAGGCTTAGAACACCGAGCCGCCGCCAGGCTGTAACACCGAGCCGCCGAGCCAGGCTTAGTAACATCAAGCCGCAGCCAGGCTAATTTCCACCGAGCCGCAGTAGAGGCTTACGACAATCTACGAGAGCCAAGTTAAGCACGAGTTTTTTTATCATAAAGCCGTAGTGGGCGTTGTGTGTTTTCTAAATGGAGTAGTTAAAGTAGGCTCTTCTCAAAAGTGTGAAATCGGTTTTGTGTTGCATTGAAGGCCTAGAAGCCCATAGGAAGACCGTAAGTTACCAGTACATACATCAATAAATATATTCCCCGCAAATAAGTGTTTCAACAGCAATTTGAACTGAAAAAATCGCGAAGTGAAAATCACGACTCTTCGATTTCGGGTGTAGTCAAAAGATTTAGTAGTAAAATCTCTGATTTAGGGACTCTAATTTATAAAAACTACTTTTAGGCTAGAACTTTTATAATTTTTTTAACAGCAAAGGTTGGAACTTTTATTTTAAATCATGAATAAATTCTCTTTTTTTGTTGATTAAAGCTAGTGTCTCACTGAATACCTATTTTTCTTTTCAGGATAAGAAAAGTTGTACTAGTATAATTCTTTTTAGTAATATCCGTAAAACACTTCAGTATTTTTTCATTTTTTTTAACTGAAGTTAGATCCTTTCTATTTTAAAATGAATGGTGCCCAAAAATTTGTACGACTGAAGTTTTTTTAAAAAAAAAAATAGAAAATAATTCCAAAAAGACGTATAACAATTATCTCTTACCCATATTTCTCTACCAAGGAAAACTGAGCTAGTGTTTGTTTAATTTCTTTAGTTCTTTTAAAATCAGGATTCACTCAATTCATTATCAGAAATTAAAAAGAGGTTGCAAGAAAATTGCGCCCAAGCGTGGGAAAAACAATTTTCACACGGTACAAAATTGCGCCCATAAAGCGTGGGAAAAACAATTAATTTCACACGGTACAAAATGACGCCTCAAAAAGCGGGCAAGTTCCCATGTTACAAAATAGCGCTGTCAACGCGGGGCTTTTGGAATTTTATTTTTTAAAGGGTTCAGTGTACTAGCTTTCGAACAAAGTAAAAGCTCTAACTTTTCAGATATTTTTATTTCATAATATTTAATTAAACGAAACTACACTATAGCAATAAGACAAAAGCAGGAAATTTGTAGAATTATTTATTTCAATTTATCTGATGGTGGTTTAGATATTTGAATTTTGTTAATCGACTCTAAGATAAGAGATTCCTACTTTTTTCTTAAAAGCTACTTTTATAGTTCAGATTAGCAGATGTGCTGGTTTACTTTAATTTTTGCAGTGTTAGATTTATTTTGCGGTTAAACCGAAGAAAAAACTGTACTTTTTTTCTCACCGATGTTTTGCATGAATATTAAAAATACTTTGCTGATACGAAACGGTATTTGGAGATTTTTTTGTTGAAAATTCTTAACATATTTGGTAAAAGAATTTTAATACAAGGCAATACTTAGAAAGTTTTTTTTGAAATTGTTGAAGATTTTTTAAATGTTTGGTAAAGAAGTTTACATATTTTAAGTGCCTTTACATATTTTTTATTTTGACTATTGGGAGCACAGGAGAAATATTTTCACGACTTTTAAACAATTCTTTTAAATTGTATTCATTTATCATGGAAGCCTTCAATTTTAAAGTCAATCACCTACTGGAATATGAGTTAGACTATGAACTGAAAATCCGTCGTACTTTCTCAGAACGTCCGGTCGCGGATAAAAGAAAGATTCTAACGAGGATCTTAAGTAAAGAAATATTCCAATAGATCAGATTGGACTAAATAGTTACAAAAAGTTTCTGATTTTTTTTAAGTCTAATAAAAATCCTCCTTCTCAAGTTAAAACTCCTGCTTCTCCAAATGGTCACATGTCTCCTTTATTCGTGCATAAATATTTAGATAATAGACCGCATATAAAGATAAATCTATTAGGTGCCCATTTCTCGGCTTTATTTGACTCTCGTGCAAATGCCTCGTTGTAGGTCAGAATGGTATTAAAATTTTAAGTCGTTTAAGTATAAAAATATGCCATGTCAAAAATAGAAGTGTTACCACTGCAGATGGCAGCCGTCTAAAAGTTTTAGGTACGGTTGAGTTGCCGCTAGTCTGCAATGGTCATTGTTTTAGTAATCTCAGCTCTAGTAGTACCTTCTCTATCACATACTTTGGTTTTAGGATGTGATTTTGCACAAAAATTCGGAATTTTAGTAAATTTTAAAAATAATTCGTGGTATCCACAGTCCCTAGAAGTCAATTCTCAAACAAGTTTTAAAGATTGTTATTCAGAAAGTTCTTTAGAAAACCTTTTCTCGCGTCTATGTACCCTAGATGATCTCTCGCGGACGGAACGCTTAAACGCAGAAAACGTAATAAGCTCTTTCAAGGAAATAAGTAGTAAAGATAGGTTAGGCCGAACGAATAAAATCACCATGTCTATAGATACGGCTGATGCCAGTCCTGTAAAGACAAGGCCCTTCGCCATGTCTCCGTATATGTCAAAAGTATTAAATAAGGAGTTAGACGAAATGTTGAAACTCGGAGTGATATCGTCTATGCTTTGACGGAAGAAAGCTCAACGAGGTCAGCAAATTTGATAACTATCCATTACCGAACATCGACAGAATTTTGACATCACTCAGGAATGCTAAGTATGTATCCTCGATAGATCTTAGAAAGGCTTTCTGGCAAATTCCTTTGGACAAATCCTCTAAGGAAAAGACCGCTTTTGCAGTAGTAGGCCGAGGTCTATTTCAGTTCGTCACTATGCCGTTTGGTCTAAAGAACGCTGCTCAAACTCAGCAACGTTTAGTGGACGCTATATTTGGTCCGAAATATGAGCCACATATTTTTACCTATCTCGGTGATATTTTAGTAACATCGGAAGACTTCGAATCGCATATTCGCTTACTTAAAGAAGTAAAAAATAAATTGAAAGAGGCCGGACTGACGATAAATTTGAGCAAATGTGATTTTTTCAAAACTTCTCTAAAGTTTTTAGGCTATATTGTAGGCTCAAATTCCTTGCGTACCGATCCGGATAAAGTAGCAAGCATGGTTAATTATGCGAGACCTACTAATACTACGGAAGTTAAGCGCTTCGTAGGAATGTGTTCATGGTATAGACGTTTTATTGAGAATTTTTCTACCCTGTTGTCGCCTATTAATGATCTTTTGAAAGGACGAAAAAAAGGACAATCGATAGATTGGACAAAGGCAGCCGAAGAATCTTTTATAAAGATTAAAGAGCTATTGGTTTCAGCTCCCATTTTATCCCAACCAGATTTTTCCCAACAGTTTTATATTTCTAGTGATGCTTCTAATACCGGTTTAGGGGGCGTCCTAACACAGAAAATCAATGGTGAGGAAAGAGTGATAGCGTATGCCAGTAGAACTTTATCAAAGGCTGAACGTAACTATTCGGTTGTTGAAAAAGAATGTTTAGCAGTACTCTTTAACATCGAAAAGTTTCGACCTTACATAGAAGGTGTTCCTTTCACGGTCATAACAGATCATTATAGTTTATTGTGGCTTAATTCTATTAAAAACCCTAGTGGCAAACTAGCGCGTTGGGCGATTAGGTTGAGACAACATACGTTTAATTTAATTCATAGAAAAGGAGTCCACAATGTTATTCCTGACGCTTTGTCAAGAATCCCAGATCATACAGTGGACGAAAACAGTCTTAATGCACAAATTGCGTAAGAATTGATACAGTTGATATAGATCGCATTGATCCATGGTACGATAATTTACGGCAGCAAATTAAAGAATTTCCTCAAAATTTTCCGCAGTGGAAGGTGGAAAATGATTTCGTGTACAAGTTTATCCCAAACCAGTTGCCTTTAAAAGTTAATGTACCTGAGTGGAAAATACTAGTTCCTAAACCACAGAGAGAGGAAATTATAGACATGTGTCACACTCCTCCTACTTCTGGTCATTTTGGTTTTTATAAAACTCTTTACAGGGTTCAGGAACAGTATTATTGGCCAAAAATGCGTTTTGATATCTTAAAATTTGTGAGGACTTGTGAAGTATGTGGAGCGCAGAAATCTCCAAATACACTACCTATGGGACTGATGGGAAAAGAGAAAACGGTTAATTACCCTTTTCAAGTCATAGCAGCTGATCTAGTAGGCCCATTCCCACGTTCAAAAAGGGGAAATAAATGGCTTCTCGTGGTTTCTTGCTGGTTTACAAAGTATACCATGCTATTTCCTTTGAAAAGCTCTAAAGCTGAACATATAGAGAGAATTTTGGAAAATGATGTCTTTCTAATCCACGGTGTTCCATCGCTCTTAATATGCGATAACGGTACTCAGTTTACCTCTAAGAGTTTTAAGAGCTTAAGTGAAACTTATGGTTTTAACATCCGTTTTAATCCTGTGTACTCTCCACAATGTAATTTTGTTGAACGTAATAACCGAACAGTCGGGACCGCTTTAAGAAGTTACGTTGATTCACATGACACTTGGGATGGCAATATTTCCAAAATTCAACAAGCAATAAATACCGCAAGACACGAAGTAACAGGGTTCACACCGTCTTTCTTAGTTTACGGCAGACATATACCTCTATCTGGATCGTATTATAAAAATTTAGATTTGGATGTCAATGTTGACAGCGAAATAATTCCGGGTAACAGGGGTGAGTATGCCGAAAATTTAAAGGGTTTAAAAGATATTTTCACTGACGTGCGTAGTAGGATACATAAGGCTTATGAACGGAACAGTAAGTCTTACAACCTTAGAAAAAGGGATTTTTCCTTTAATATAGGTGATCACGTTTGGCGAAAAAATAAAATTCTTTCCAGTGCAGCTGATAAATTCACATCTAAGTTGGTACCTAAGTATGTGCATTGCGTGATAAGAGAAAAGATTTCAGACTTAGTTTATGGTTTAGTTAATTTAGATGGGACTAAAGTAGGACGATGGCATATTAAAGACTTAAAACCATTCACGGGACCTAACCCTAATGAAAGTTTGTCAGAAGAAGAATAATTTATATTTACATTATCTTAATTGCTTTACTTTACTTTTTTTGATGTTGCTCTGTAGAGGTGACGACCTCGTTTTTTTGACTGTTATAAAAGTTGAGCAGAGTATAGCTTACTTTTATTATTTTTGCTAAGGTTTTGGGTACTGATCATATCCAAACTTAGGTTGATTGTAGTTGATGTTTAGCATCGACTCAGCTGTTGCGAGCTTGCGAAAGAGTCACACTCAGGATATATCATAAGACTGGTATGTCGGTGGTCGCGGGATTTGATTTGCTTATGACCCCAAATAATATCCAGTTCTTGACACTTGGAAGCGAAATTTTGATTAGAGGCAATCCAAAGTGATCTTGAGTTTGGACAAGCGCAAGATGGAGCTCGCGTGGTATGATGTAGAGTCAAAAATTTTTTATGAGCAATTTCAAAGTTTGTTACCCGAGTGGGTGTATTTCTATTACCTTAGTGGTATATGTTGGGTGCAATTAAGAGTAAATTGATTTTGGTTTATCCAGTGAGTCTAAGACTTGGATTATTTTGATTTAGATCTTCTTCTGAATTGACAAACTGAGGGTATACTCTATTCTTTTCAGGGCCGTTTAAACGTTACCTTTGAGTCACAAATTTTTTTAAAATTTTTTTTGCATAGACTCATAGGCGTCTGATGAGTTTTTTTTCGGTCTACTATCAGATTGATAGGAAATTGAAGTCCTGCAGGAGAACTAAAGGCTGATCATTTACAAGAGATGAGAGCAGAGTAAGACAGTCGTTTCACAAAGAAATGATCAAAATCTGATACCGAGATGAGAACCTTGTCAAGAGAGGCTAAGCGCAGTGAAGGAAGATTCCTAACCGAATTTTTAGATTTTCACCAGATAATCTAGAAGTTTGGGCTGACAGAAAACGGTTATGCCTGATACCTGTAGCAGTTTCTTCTAGAGGCTATTGTCTAGGAGACGATTAACACCATGATCGAATATTTTAGCTGTCAACGATGTTTTCTTCTTGTTTCTGATTAAGCTGGAAAAGCTCTTGTCGTCTTCAAAAGTTTTGTTGCGTTGCCACCGAAAAATAGAGAAATTTTTGCTTCATGTAGCTTTTTAAGCTCATTTTCGTTTTTTGGAAATTTCCGTTAGAAGCTTGGTTAAGTCTAACCTTGTAAACCTTTTAGGTTGTATCCCATGAGTTATCTGTTTTTACAGGCTGTGATGCACCGGGTGCTAACAGATGCCGTTACGACGTTTGGCAAGGAGTTAATCTTCCTGAGGAACAGACTGATTGGAAGGGTAGTCTATGGGGGGCGCGAACGTTTGACCTTTGGGACCTTTAGAGGTTTTGTTACTCAATGGTTATTTCTATTTGAGCCAAAGGAGAGCCTAGCTACTGTAGTCGACCTCAGCTCCAATTAGCCTATTAGTGGTGACAGGCTGTTGGCAGTAGTGTGTTTCGGAACACCCTATTGATTAATTTTTTTTTGACTTATGGTGGTGTGGTAGACACCGTTTTAGTTTAGTGGATGCTATAATCTACTCCCTTTTGTTGGTGGACACCAGGGTCACCATTTCCGTATTTTATTGTCTCCACCTTTCAGTATATCGTGGTGAGGTGTTTGTCTCCTGTTATGTGGGATGGATTGAATGTTTTTCGTTGTTGTTCTAGGGCGAGACCAGTACACGAGGGTTCTTCATGCAACTTGGAGAAGCGCAATGCTGGTTAAATTTTTATATCTCTGTGTAGCCACCCTGAAGAATGACGGAGGGCGTTTTTTCTGGCTCATGTTTCTAGGCAGATTTGTCACTTTGGTGCGATGTGCTGAAGATTTGATTAGCTTTTGCTAAGAGCTTTCACCAAGCTCAGTATGGAGTTATCATAACCAAGAGTTTGGGATTTGAACTCCTGTATGTATTTCTGTATATATTTCTGTATATATATTTCTGTATATATTTCTGTATATATTTCAGTGTATGTTGGTTGCCTGAGGGCATGTGCTCAAAATGTGTGATTTTGAGTCGTTTTGTTTATGGACTCCTATATATAGGATTATGACTTTAGGGAGGTCCTATTTAGAGACTAGCTGTCTCACATAGTTATGCTAGGAATGTTTCCTTGAATGTTAGTTGCGCGTGGACTAATCATTCTGTTCTTTGTGAACATTGCTTTTTGAAGCAGGATCATTCAGTTTGGTGAATTTTAGCTTTTATAGCTATTCACTGTGTTTAGAGTGAATTTTAGCTTTTTATAGCTATTCACTGTGCCTATAGTGATATTGTTAGCTTTTATAGCTGCTCACTATGTTAATGGCGAGATTGTTCTTTTAGAACGCAGACTTTGTGTAGTCGAGGACTATTTACAGAGTGTTTTCTTGGCGAGGAGCCGAGGTTTTTTCTGGCGATATACCAGAGTGTTTTCTTGGCGAGGAGCCGAGTTTTTTCTGGTGATGTACCAGAATTTTTCTTGGCGAGGAGCCGAGGTTTTTTCTGGCGATATACCAGAGTGTTTTCTTGGCGAGGAGCCGAGGTTTTTTCTGGCGATATACCAGAGTGTTTTCTTGGCGAGGAGCCGAAGTTTTTTCTGGCGATATACCAGAGTGTTTTAGTTGGCGATGAGCTGACGTGTTTTCTGGCGATCAACCAGAGCGTTTTCCCTGGCGATTTTAGCATGTCTAGATGTCTTAGGACGTCGACATTGCGCGATAGAGTGCGATTATTTTCTGATGCGACTAGTAGTGATACTAGATTTAGAATGTTCTCTTAGCGGTGAGCTAGAGCATTGATGGCGATTTTTTTTCCGAGCGTTTGTCTGGATTTTCATCCAGGTGTTTTTCTTAGCCTTGTGCTAAATGGTCTTACAAGACTTTCTCCTTTTAGTGTTAGTGTTTGCACTAGAATCACTTATTTTTTTTTTTTCTTTATTTAAGAATTTTTATAAATTTCTTTTGCTGAAATAGAAAATTTTCAGACAATCCTTAAAATATTTTAAGGGGGGTGTTCATACTTTGTTTCAGTTCATTTTTTTTTTTGATTTAGACAAGAGTCTAGACAAAGTTATATTTTTTTTGTTTTGGTAACAATAACAGCGCTGATTCTTTTATATAAGAAGACCGCGATTGTTACTTTGAACAGGTATTTCTTATGTTCATGCAAGGATTTTTATTTACCTTTTGATGTACTTAACCTTAGTGCTTAATTAAGTTAAGTCTAGTTATAAGATTCTTGTGTACATGCAAAGATTTTCATTTGGTTTTCATTGTACTTAATATTAGTGCTTGATTGAATTAAGTCTAGTAGTAAGGTCCGAAGTTTGTAATTTTGTTTTAAGTTCTGACCTTAGTATTAAGTGATAGTGTACCACTTTGTACCTTTTCATATGTAGCCTTAGTTTAATAGACTAGTGTAGTCTATTTCTTTTTGGAAGGGGGTAATGTAACATTCATTTTTTTCTAGATTTTAAGACCATATAATGTTACTGATTTTTCTCTTAATAATGTACTTCTTTTCATTTTTGTATCGAGCAGTATATTAATCAGAAATTCCAAGCCGCTCGTTATATAGTGCGCTGTGCGGGTTTGCGACCGAATCTATCGATACGCCGGGATTGGTCAAATGTTTGTATCCGGAGTTTTGGTTCCGGCGTCGCCATATTACAGACAAAGTGCCCACGGCTTATTTAAGGGTCCGGGTGACGCGAATCTTGGCTAATTTCCACCAAGCCGCCGAGTGGTTAGTACCATCAAGCCGCAGCCAGGCTGAGAACACCGAGCCGCCGCCAGGCAGTAACATCAAGCCGCAGCAGGCTAATTTCCACCGAGCCGCAGTAGAGGCATACGACAATACCTACGAGAGCCAAGTTAAGCACGAGTTTTTTTTATCATAAAGCCGTAGTGGGCGTTGTGTGTTTTCTAAATGGAGTAGCTAAAGTAGGCTCTCCTCAAAAGTGTGAAACCGGTTTTGTGTAGCATTGAAGGCCTAGAAGCCCATAGGAAGACCGTAAGTTACCAGAACTACATCAATAAATATATTCCCCGCAAATAAGTGTTTCAACAGCAATTTGAACTGAAAGATCGCGAAGTGAAAATCACGACTCTTCGATTTCGGGTGTAGTCAAAAATTAGAAGTAAAATCTCTGATTTAGGGACTCTAATTTATAAAAACTACAATTAGGCTAGAACTTTTATAATTTTTATAACAGCAAAGGTTGGAACTTTTATTTTAAATCATGAATAAATTTTCTTTTTTTGTTGATTAAAGCTAGTGTCTCACTGAATACCTATTTTCCTTTCAGGATAAGAAAAGTTGTACTAGTATAATTCTTTTTAGTAATATCCATAAAACGCTTCAGTATTTTTTCATTTTTTTAACTGAAGTTAGATCCTTTCTATTTTAAAATGAATGGTGCCCAAAATTTGTACGACTGAAGTTTTTTTTAAAAAATAGAAAATAATTCCAAAAAGACGTATAACAATTATCTCTTACCCATATATCTCTACCAAGGAAAACTGAGCTAGTGTTTGTTTAATTTCTTTAGTTCTTTTTCATTATTCACTCAATTCATTCTCAGAAATTAAAAAGAGGTCGCAAGAAAATTGTGCCCAAGCGTGGGAAAAACAATTTTCACAGGGTACAAAATGACGCCGCAAAAAGCGACCAATTAATATACACGGTACAAAATAACGCCTCAAAAAGCGGGCAAGTTCACAGGTTACAATGTTACTAAATAAATTTTACTAACTAGAAAATGTATTATAACAAATCCTGATCAATTATCAACCCAAATAAGAGAATGTAAATTTCACACTAGAGTTCAGTTCCTTTTCTACGGTGTACTGTTATATGTTATGAAATCAAAAGAATAATTTT
>JAHKBH010000157.1:0-38141 GCA_019049505.1 Pachyrhynchus sulphureomaculatus
AGGAAATCCCAAAGATAAGATTTCTAATTTTGAGAAAAATGGAATTTATGAAATTAGTTGTAATGATTGTGACAAAAAATATGTAAAGAACATTTAGCACACTTAAAATACAGTAGAACAGAAAAGTCTAGCATTGCCGAACATGCTCTTGAAGCTGATCATATTGTAACATTAGATAATCTAAGATTAATAAAAAATGTATCTGATAGGAGATTGTTGAACGCATACGAAAGTATGGAAATTATAAAATGTAAAAGTAGTTTAAATAAAGACAGAGGGCCTATTCTTTATAGTCCCCTCTAGTAGTTACTTGACCGGAACTTATGGCCGTGCCTATGCCATTAGTTCCGCCTGAGTAATTCAAGGGTTAGGCTAAGTATAAATAGGGTAGATTTGTAGTTTAGCTTTAGTCAATCATCGCTCCTGATAAAGCTAACATGGTTAGCGAAACGTACGTCGAGTGCAAAAATAAAGTGTGTGGTGTAGTGGTTATATATACTGAGTAGTATCATTGTGCCAAAGATTCCACATTCCCAACTTAGTTAATATGATAAAACTTAAAAATATCAGATTCATAAAATTTCCAATATGTAATTAACAGCTCTAAAATTAAAATATATTTAAACATTTCGTTTTTCTGGAAAATAGCTTATAAAAATGGGAAATAATAAAACGAATGTTATTAAAATACACATTTGTCTATTTCTGACCAGCAAAAACTTAATGTTATATACGTTAAAATTTATCTGTTAGAACCATTATTATATTTTTTTTCCTTTTAAGATATTCAAGATTAAAGTGAATCAAATTATAGTTAGACTTTCGATATTACACTATGTCAAATTACTTTCAATTGTCAGAAATATTGCAAAATGCAGAGGGTCAGATAGTTGTATAACGAAGTTTTTACTTTTCTTGTTTTTTTTTTTAAGTGACTAATTTTGACAAAAATAAATAAAATATCGCCCAACACTGAACTAAAGCTGAAGTTTCTTTTTAAAACTGTGAGTAAAAAATCTGATCTGGTGTACATAGTTATACTTTGGTAATTCCTCCCCTTCTTATTAAGCAGAAAAGAACATAGGCATAGAAATTTTGCTACAGTTTATAACTCGGTCTGTAATAATTTACATTACAGCAAAGTAAATTTTTAAAATCGGAATAGTTGTAAAATCTATCTCTGACCCTGATGTGAAACAAAAAATTACGAGCAGTGATAATTTAAAGCATTCATAACCATATCAAATTTATATGTATATTTAATTATTTTCAATTATGCAGAGAAACAACATTTTATTTGTTTGTTTTCACATGCACATAAAAAAATAGATTTTAGTGGATGATACGCTCGTCATTTTTGCCTCAGCTTCGCTTCCACTCGGTTGAGTCGCTATTCCGCCCCGGCCGGAAGTGAGCGTATGTATATGCATGAGAGTTGCATTGCGGCTCGTTCCGCTCCATCGGCGGTAGCGCCACGATGCCGGAAGTCCATCTAATGCATCCGAAAGCGCTAGCCTGGCCCCAATGTGCTTGGGGGTGCGACGTCAGTGTTATTGCTACGATAACACTTTTTGCCGAAAGGAAGCGAAAATCACAAAAACCTAGGGATTTACTGCCCTGACACCGGAAAATATTAGTACTGCATCAGAAAAGTAACTTTTGTGAAAAGCATAAATTGTAAAGTTTAATTAATTTTTTATTTTCTGAACTATATCAGTGTTGTAGTTTTTTGTAAAAGTTGTATTAGTATCATCGTAGAAAATAATTTATCACACCATTTGTGGTGTAAGAGTACCTGAAAACCAAAAAAAAAATCAGTTTATTTTTTGCTAAAGCGAAGCATTGTATTCGTGGAACAGAAATCGCGTTTTTGAGATTCTTGCATTTATTTAGGCTCTTTACATCACGAATTTCTGTCGATCTGTTGCTCTATTGGTCTGTCAGTCTGTCTGTCTGTTTGCGTAAACAGCCCTCGAATAAAATGGGATATCGATTTCCCATTAAGCATACATACAATACTTGAGGTGGAAATTGTGTTACTTTTTGAATCTTACCAGAAATACTAGGTAGAAGAGAATGTCAATTTTTAATTATAAATATTTGTAAAGCCATTGCTCTACTCAACTTTTTTGGGAATTAAGTACTGGGTAAATCACCTTATCCATTTTTTCAGAAGTTTCTGAGAAAAAGACATTGTAATTTCTACGTGGCTTGCTTTTGTGCTGATTTAGATCAGCTAGTAAAATAACTTGTTTATTATTGAATGTTGTACGCTAACTATTGTAAAGTTGCAGTCATGCATTATTCTTTTATGAAAAATAAAATAATGGCTTAATTTTTTTATATTTCGTGCCAAAATTTTTCAATTTTAAGAAAAGGACATTTACACGTTTATTTTCAGTTTTCGTAAAACGGATTTAAATTTAAATTTTACTTACGTTCTCCTGGTGAAGCAGATTTTTTACCAAATCTTAAGTAATTATATACAGAAAATGTTTAGATCTTCTCATTAATGATAATTTTGCTTTTAACTGATATGACAATATAAAATATAATTTTTCAGTAGTTTAAAAATAGTACCTATCTCTCATGTGATGCCATCTATTGTATAGAACCTGCACTCTCTTAAGAGCCCTAATCTAAATTTGCTTTATTAGTAAAGGTAATTAGTAGCTAATTTAGAAACTTGGTTAGAACGTAATTTTAATTACAAGTTGGCTTGAAAATTAATTTCAAAAGTCGTGCATCATAGATAGTTAAACTTTTGGCTACTTTATTTTTACTTTTTGATGTGAAGCATGATTAAATTGAGGTTGACCCTCTTAAGCCTGATTTAAATTATCACCTTTGATTGGTCCAGAACATGGTATTATTGTGGTTTTTAAATCACCACTTAAATCAGCAAAATAGGAGTAAAATGGAAGTGGAAGTTCTTGATGTCCATATCTCTTTGGTTGTCTGTAGACATTTACTTTTGCAATATCTTTCATATTTGATTTAATCTCTTTTAAATCTCTGTTTTGATACGATAATAGTTTAGTTAATAGTAACATTATCACTAGGCTATATTTATTAATATTAACAAACTAGGAATTTGCTTTCAGAAAATTTTACTTAAAACTTAAATACATAAGAAGCAGACTCCACTTAATTAGTCAGCTAATAAATAGGGTACAAGTTTGTTTTATGAAAGTCATTCATAATTAAATTTAGTTTAAAAATAACCGGTCAAGTGCAAGTTGAACTTGCGCAATTAGTGTTCCGAACGTTGATTGCTTTTCAAATAAAAAATTTTGTTACAGAGGTATAAAATGATCAATGACTTCATAAAACACACCCCAAATGAGTTTTCAACAAAGTTTGTTTCCAATCTTTACTGAAATCTGATGACCTTGAAATTTTTGTTTTTTTTTATATACCAGATAAATTATTAAAGGTAATGCACTCGTGATAATTTTCGTTTAATCTACACCTCGTGGAGAATATTCCAGAATTTTTTCAAAATTTTATAATCAGTACTTTTCGAGATAAGACGACAGCGATTTTTGGCGATTTTTTTAAAAATAATACAAAGAAAAGTGCGCGCAAGTATTACAATATATATATATATATATATATATATATATATATATATATATATATATATATATATATATATATATATACATATATTTCTTACTCATGTTTTCACAAGCTTTCATTTGACACCACACTCGATTACCTAGTAAAAAAATTTTTTTTTTCAATTCCGATTTTTACCCCCCAAAACTAACCCCTTAAGTCAAAATTTAACTTTCAAAACTACATGGCTCTGATGAGGCCATCAATTCCTATATTATTACCAAATTTCAACTTTCTGTGACAAATAGTTTCGGAGAAAATCGGGTGTGACAGACGGACAGACACCGAAGTGATCTTATAAGTGTTCCGTACGGAACACTAAAAATAAATAACGCCAGTGGTATATTGTAAGAATATTAATATTTGAAGCTATATTATACGGTGTGAGCACGAAATTGGAGAATAAACCATTAAGCTATTAGTTTCTATATACGAGTATGGTTATAAAAATTCGAAATTTGATACCTCAACTCAATTTGATATAGATTTTAACAGTTAATATGACTTACCGTCAACTAGATTACGAATAATATGGGTCTGACGGTGTGACTGTAGCTCTATTGGCTCAATAACTCGAAAAAAATTGAAGCATGATTATTTACACTCTGACATATAAAGTATTAAAGAAGTGGGAGAGAAGATTAGAGGAGTTGCTTCAAAGATATCGCGTTATACATTTTATGTAGGATTCTTTAAGTTGTGGAATCTGAAAATTATGCTTTTTTATTAAATCCAATTTTAATAGGGGCCCTTCCTCTGCTTAAATTTTTTAAATAAGATATCACCGCAAAATACCTATCCTTTAAACTAGTGACTTGTAATGCTTGGATGTGTGAGAAAGTTAATTTGAGAAATGCACGTTTACAAGGAAGGAGTAAATCACTTCCAATTGTTTCACCTACTCAGAATCTGTTTTTGATATCTGAATATTGCAATTTTTTTATCGTTATAGAGTCTTTTTTGTATTCCGAGTTGAAGTCAATTTTTGGGGAATGGATATCTAGCTCGTCAATGTACCTAAAAATTGGATATTGGTACAGTATGTCAAATAAGAACGTGACCGCTCGTATTGAAAAAATGTGTTTCGACAACATTTTTTTGCCATCAATGTATTCTTTGGTGTGCTAATAACGGCGCAATTATCTAGTAAGTTGCCCAATCGTCTTCTGCCTCAATAATCGCCTAGCATCTTCGAGGCATGCTGTCGACGAGGTTTTCTGCATACTCTGGAAATTTTTCGAATCTCGCAAGACAACTGAGTCAAAGCCCTTTCCCTCTGAGCTTTCTCTTTATAAGGGACTAAACGTTTTCAATAGGGTTAGTGTCCAGCGATTGTGGGGGCCATTCTAGTATCTTATCGTGGGTCCAAGTGAGCAGCTTCGCAACGTGATTTTTGTCCAGCAAAGATTTCTTTAACATGCTTCAGAATTTCACATCATGAGCACGAAGATGTCGAATGGTCTTATGAGACACATCCAACGGCCACTTCGGGTCCTGCGAAAACAAAGACACGATTCGTTTTTTCGACTTTCACAGTGACTTTGACTAGCGAACCACGTTTTGGCAAGTTGTCGAAATTTTCAGTCGCGTTAAAATGATTTACACACTTTTTCACAAACGACACCGGCTTTTCAATATATTTTAGCGGCCGCGTAATATGTCATTTTAGGCCTTTTTAGATGGGAACAAAGAAAGACTGGCTCGAACCGACGCGCAAACAAGTGACTCATTTTGGATTTTACGTGATTTCGACGAAAGTTCGGAGGCGACTGATACTTTTACTAAAATGTGTCGTAGGCAAAGGTTCTCTCTACTGATTTTTTGTTAAATCGCTAGAATCGCATCTATCAAAAATGAATTATCGCGAACACGTTCTTTCTGGACGGACTGTATATTGAGACAATAAGTGATTTATACTTTGTATCTAATTCAAAAACAATGTGGACAGGGTTTGGTATAGGTAGAAGCCATTCCAAACGAAATTTTATCGTGCCTTAAAACGAGAATACAAATCAAATGTCGGATTTGACTAACAACTTTTTAGGGCACAGCTAAATGATTCTTGTTTATTTGTTTTCCTATTTTCTCTGTTTTAATATTAATTAATCAATAATAATAATTATCCAAAATCATTTAAACAAATTGCAAATAGAAATTTCAAGAACTTTTTACCAATATTAAAAAAAGTTGACATAGTATAAAAAATTAACCTAAAATAACTTTTGAGTAACATAGCAGAAGATGAAAGTTTTGATAGAAAAACATAAGAAAAATAGTAGCAGTATGACAGTTTCTTGCCTTGCGAAAAACTATTCGGTAGTGCCACTATACTGATCTCAAATATAGACTTGTATGCTATTGAAACGGTAACCTAGAATAAAAAACCATGACCAGAAATATGTAGGGTTGCATACAAAACAATAAAAGAATCACTGAAATAATTGGCACTACAGTTACTAGGAACGACTAAATATCAAAATTTCATTTTAAGAACTAAGGGCGTAGCAGCTGATTTGTCATCTCTTGCTTAACCCATGGTGAATGGTTATTTTGAAATGGTTCTCATTATCATTGTAAGAAAATTTCTATATTTTTGGTCATGTAACCAAAGCTTTCGAAGGGCTTTTGCTGTAAAGTTTTAATATAATTAATAATATATAATAGTTAATTTAAACTATTGTGTAAGATTTGCAGTAAACGAAATTAAGAACTAAAGAACAATGGCTCTGTAAATTATTTATGGTCTATTTTATGCTTAAAGCATCCGTGTTTATCTAATTTTGTTTATAAAACAGAATTATTATTAAATATTAAAGAATTAGGTTTAATAAATCTCAGCATTAATTAAAGCGGAAATAAAACAGGTTATTTAAATGAAATGCCTATGTTATAGGAACCAGGAAATTTTTATATTAGTATTATCTACTTGTTTAAAAAATAATATGGGCCATTATTTAACAGTGTTGAATTGTTTATTATTCATCAGTTTTTGAGGAGTCACTAAACTGAATCTACACGATTTAACACTTTTTAAACCCAATGAAAATTTTATTTTATTTATAGCGTTATCAAAATTTAAAAGATTCTTTGGTTCACCGCCTACAGTTTTAGCTAATGTAAATAATATTATTGATCATTAACAACTTAATATTTTCTAAATGTAGATTTTAACAAGGTATATCTCAGTGGCACAGTCAGATTCAAGGAGTGGAAAACATATGGATACAAAGGTGGATAAAGGGGGAAGCCATGAAAAAAAAAACCCTCTTGCTTTGAAACTTAAAAAGTTGAAACCTATTCCAATATAGTAAACTAAATATTAATGATAGAGACTAGAAAATTTTTTACAAAAAAGGACCCTTTCCTACAATAAAACTTACATAATCTTTAAAATTCGTTTTCTTTAAGAATCCTTTTCCAATATTGAACTTTGTAAAACTTACACCCAACGCCCATCGCAATGCCATAAGAAAATGTAATGGTCCCTGCTGTACAAACTACTTTGGATAACGTAAGGGTATTACTACTGTTATTTATTAATTTTATTAGCTGGTTATATACATACACGACACACACATACACACACATAAATAAATATATATATATATATATATATATATATATATATATATATATATATATATATACTAATGGCCGGTGAATGATGAGATCACTTAAGGTTCGCAGATGATGTCACTCTGATCGCCAGCCCAAAAGAAGAATTACAAGAAATGCTGATGAAATTAAAACCAAATATTTGAACGACGGATCTGAAAATAACAGCCAGGAACTATTAATAGAAGGTGAAAGAATAGAAAAGATATACACATTCATTTATTTAGGACAATGGACACGCCGTATGGTTGAATGGAGGCCTAGAGAATATAAAAGATGCAGAGATAGACCACAGACAAGATGGACGGACGACATAAAAAGATTACCTGGATACAAGCAAATAACAGAGCTGATTGGAGACAACTTGGGGAGGCTTACATCCGACTATGGATGGAATAAGCTAAGGATGATGATGTATATATATATATATATATATATATATATATATATATATATATATATATATATATATGTATATATATATATATATATATATATATATATATATATATATATATATATATATATATATATATATATATATATATATATATATATATATATATATATATATATATATATATATATATATATATATATATATATATATATATATATATATATATATATATGTATATATATATATATATATATATATATATATATATATATATATATATATATATATATATATATATATATATATATATATATATATATATATATATATATATATATATATATATATATATATATATATATATATATATATATATATATATATATATATATATATATATATATATATATATATATATATATATATATATATATATATATATATATATATATATATATATCAGAAGAGGGATTATCGGGTGTCGGCCCGTATGAGGACCCCTTTTCTGATTTAAAATAAGCGTACGATCGATAAAATTAAGCTTATATTTATATATATATATATATATATATATATATATATATATATATATATATATATATATATACCAGGTGTACAAGTATGAAATGCGGATTTCAGACAACAGATGGTGCACCAATGCAGTTTGTGCTATAAAGATTTGACACTGCGCGGTTTTGTTGTGGCATAAACAAGTGTCAGACGCGCACGAGTGATAAATTGGAAAAGTGTGTGCATAGAGTGGTGTTGTTGTGTTCAATATATCGAAATTTATACCGAACAAAGAGCATTCGCGGAAAGCATTAATTTTTTGTTTTCATTTGAAGAAAACTGCTGTCGAATCATACCGATTACTTCGAGACGCTCCATCGCACAATACGTGTAAACGATGGTTTCGGCGTTTCAAAAGTGGTGACTTCGATGTTGCAGACAAAGAACGTGGAAAACCTCCAAAAAAATACGAAGATGTGGAATTGCAAGCATTGTTGGACGATCGAATCGCTTTGGCAAAAAGACGATGCTCTGTGTTTGGTGGGACCAGAGGGGCGTGGTCTAGTATGAGCTGTTAAAACCTGGGGAAACGGTTAATACTAAACGTTACCAAAAACAATTGACCGATTTGAACCGTTCGCTGCCTGAAAAAAGGCCAGAATACCGAAAGAGGCAACACAAAGTCATTTTTCTTCATGACAATGCTCCATCATATACAGCAAAACCAGTTCGCGACACGTTGGAAGCACTCAGCTGGGAAGTTCTTCCCCATGCGGCTTACTCACCAGACTTGGCTCCTTCCGATTACCACTTGTTTGCATCGATGGGTCACGCACTTGCTGGGCAGAGCTTTGGTTCGTACGAAGTTGTGAAAAAATGGCTCGATGAATGGTTCGCAGCAAAAGGGGAAGATTTTTACTGGCGTGGTATTGACAAATGGCCCGAAAGATGGGAAAAATATATAACAAGCGATGGAGCATACTTTGAATAAAGCCCTTTTTATCATTCTTCCGAATTTAACATGTTTTTTGGAAAAAAAAATCCGCATTTTATACTTATACACCTGGTATATATATATATATATATATATATATATATATATATATATATATATATATATATATGTATATATACAGGGTGTTTAAATATGGGGTATTATACGACGCACATGCTGACGTTGACAATAAAATATTTTGAACTATCAGTTCGAAGAAATTGCACCATCTTACATTTCTTTAAATGGAAAGCGCTATATATTATTTTACTTTTGTATCCTACTAAAAATTCTAGATATTATTTGTCTAACATACCACAGGTCTAAATTAAACTGTTTTGGAATTATTGGTATTTAAAATTAATGAAATTAAATTTAAAAAAAAAAATTAAGCTGGCTTGTGTCAAACATTGACTGTCAAGTAACGACCTAACGCGTCAAAAAATGATTTATTGACGAAAACGTTTATTGCTGCATTTTGTGAATCTGCAATTTGAGCGTAATATCATAATGGTACATTTAACAGAAACTGAAAGAATCCCTTTGTTAATAATGGTTGGTTACGGAGATAATAGGAGAACACAGCAGGAGATGTGTGATCTTTTTAACGCAGAATATCCGAATCGAGAGCCTATTACCCAATCTCTAGTTAGCAAACTATTAAAACGATTTAGACAACCAGGTCATGTTAAGGATCGTTCTAAATCTGGACCTCCCAAAGTTAAAACAAGCGATGATAAAAAGTTAGATGTGTTATTCGAAATTACAGAAGTTCCCCATACAGCCACTCGTCAGCTTTGCCTAGACCACAACATAAGTAAAGGTACCGTAACTCGTATACTGAATGCAGAAAAATTGCATCCATACAAACCCATTCTATTGCAAGAATTATCTGAAGATGACTACGATAAACGCGTTGAATTTTATGAAGTCATAATGGAACGAATCAATAATGATCCTAAGCAAATTCGTAATATTTAATATCGGCCACATCTTGTTTTAACGGAAGAGTTAACAGGCATAACTGCCGGTACTGGTCTACTGAGAATCCCCACTGGATAATCAACAGTCATTTTCAAAGACCACAAAAGATAAACATGTGCGCAGGAATTTGTGGTCCCTTTTTAATGAAAATCTTACAGAACAGCGGTATTTACAGTTACTCCAAGAGCAAGTTATTCCAGATTGTGCAGGTCTTTTTCCCGACCAAAATAATTTGGATACCCCTAACAGGAATCTGTGGTATCAACAGGACGGAGCACCTCCTCACTATGAAAGCAATGTTCGTAGATATTTGGATGAGATTTGTCCTAATCGGTGGATAGGCAGAAGAGGTGCTGTAGAATGGCCTGCAAGAAGTCCCGACCTTACGCCACTCGATTTTTTTATGGGGTCAAGAAACCAAGATTTACAACAATGAATTCAATATCAAGTAGCACAGATCACCCCGGATTCTCTGCAAAACTCTGTTCAGGCTTTCATGACAGTAATTGCCTCTTTGTTAACGGTAGACATTTTGAGGAACTGTTACCTTAAAAATAAACCTAGAATATTTTTGTCTTTTTTTATTTTACATTTTAAATGACAATAATTCCAAAACATTTCAATTTAGACATATGGTACGTTAGACAAATAATATCTAGAACTTTCAGTAGAACTTAAAAATAAAATAATATACAGGGCTTCCATTTAAAGATGGCGTAATTTCTTCGAACATTTTATTGTCAACGTCAGAATGTGCGCCATATAACACCCTATAATTTTTATTTAAACATTCCTTTGATACACTGATTAATAAATACTGTAGAATCATTATTCCGTGGGGCACCCCCTATATATATATATATATATATATATATATATATATATATATATATATATATATATATATATATATATATACCCAGTTTCTTTTTTTATTTTAGTTTTCGCTGCCTAATTGGTAGTTTCTTCTGAATACTGATATGAAAACAAACGACAGAAGGAAAATTAAGTTGTTCATCAGGAAGTGTGATATATAAGTTTGTGTAAGTTATATAATAGTTTACTTACAAAATTGTAACAGATTTTTCCCTAATTCCGCATATAAGTTAAGCATTTCACTAATCAAGTAGCGAATACAATCATACATAGACCACGAGAATAGAACATTTGGAGAATTATAAAAGGTAGAATAATACTAATAGCATTTTTAAAAAGTTCTTTTTAGAACCAAAACCAACTGTAAGAATTGCCATGATGGTACTCCATTCTTAAATTTTTAATTGACAAAACATTTAGTAATTTATAGTGACTTTTAATCTGCCACCGACCATTGTTGGTATTAGATTTCGTCAGTAGGCCAATAAAAAGCATCAAGTTTATTTTCATTAAGGCTGGAGTTTTGGCAACATATTTTTATTGGAAAATTATTATGTTTTTATTTCTTTACAAAACTTCTCTTCTTTACTCGAAATTCATTTTCTCATAGAAATCGTTACTTTAAATTGGTTTGGTATGATTCTGTGTTAGCAAATAAGTGTAAATAGAGCTCCATCTTTCTATGTCTTTTTTATGATTGAGATCTCAATCTCAAGAACTGGAGACACACTTAAAAATTATTTTTATTGAATTTAAAAGTCGTTAAAAATTTTATAATGACAGAACAGCGTAATTTTAAAAAGTAATATGTCACTAACACAACTGAGGTAAATAGTGGAATGCTTGAATTACACACTGAGAGTACCAAAAGTGAATTGAAGACAGAGGACAAATACCCATGACACCCATTGATGAAGTGTTAAAAACGTCTTACATGTTTGCATAAGCAAATGTTATTCAGAAATACATTTTTTTCCTGAAATATTGGAAATAATAAGTTTCCTAAGTGATGTTGCTGGATCAGTTCTTGTAACAGTTTGTTTAATTAAAGAAAAACAACGATATATTCTTGAAGTGAAATTTTAATCTATATGTGTTGTGTTTAACGTATTGTTTACTACTCGGTATATATCACCACTACACCAAACACTTTATTTTTCAACTCGACGCGCGTTTCGCTAACCATGTTAGCTTCAGCAGGAGCGATGATTGACTCAGGTCATTAGTGATTTATACTGAGTAGTGCCATTGCGCCAAAGACTGCACATTCCCAACATAGTTATCGTTTACTAAAAAATTTTTAATTGTTGTTTTTACTTATTGAGGAGCATGCAAATAAGGATCGATAATCTCAAATGAGATGCAAAAAAGAAGATAGAAAGAAATAATAATTATTTTTTTAAACAATCCAAAAGATAATTGTGAAGTTCAACCATTCTGTTAAGAAAGACACGAAACATCAAAACGTCAGATGTCGAAAGTTAACAACTACTTTCCACCAACTTCAATTAAATAGTTATCTCTTTCTTAACTCCATTTATTATTGCCCCATTCGTGATTCTTATTTACTATCTTACTATCTATCGGTTAGAATAATTATGCAAAAAATCCTCTTTTGAATACAGAGGCCAACGATGAAAAAACTTTTTTAATAATTTTACCTGATTCCTATGTTTATTGGTTTATTGGAGTCCGAAAATAATAATAAAAAAGTCGTATCACCCACCAATTTTTCACATTTTAATATTCAAAATGTAAAAAGTTTATTTTTTATCATCAATAAAATCAGAATTTTATAAGGTTGGAAGTAAAATCAAATGTTATTAGGTTGGCAGTTCCGATAAATGTCACCTCTGTTTGTTTTCTTCCAGCTAATATATCCTCGCATTGCAATGTTTAACCCATGTACTTTAATTCACACTCAAAGTATGGCTAATCGAGGTTGTAAAAACTCTCCCAACACTTTTTGTTATATATGTGGTGAGTATGAAGTTAAAAAACATCAAAGAAACATTATTGACTTTGTAAAAAAAGTATACTTTACATATTTTGGTGTAGAAATCGGTAATCAAGAAAAATGTTGGGTTCGTCACAAAGTATGTTATGTTTGTTTCGAGGATATTAGGAAATGGTATAAGAAACAAAAGAAAGCTTTTAGAATTGCAGTACCCATGGTATGGAGAGAGCAAGAAAATCATTCAAATGATTGTTATTTTTGCAGCGTTGATATTTCTGTATATGACTCCAAAAATAAGAAAGTAATTGTGTATCCTCACTTTACTTGAGCTAATTCGCCGGTAGGACATGGACCGGGACTTCCTGTCCCTGAGCCACCTCAGTCTCTTGGTGACCTTTTACAGTCCAGTCCCGAATTTAATGAAAGCCGACCGGATGATAATGAGTTTCGAGGTTCTCTAGAAAACTTAAAACCACATTTGTTTACACACGCTGAGTTAAATAATTTAGTGAGAAATCTAGGTTTGACTAAGAAAAAAGCAGAATTGCTTGGTTCTACGCTGAAAAAAAAAAACATTTATTGGGGGTTCTCGTTCGGCCTGATATTCGTAAAATGATGTTCAATTCCAACTTTGTAGCAAGGATGATTACAAAGGAAAAGGAGGCTTGGAAATCATTTAAAGAAGTTGTGACTAAGTTTTTGGGCAATGTGAAAGACCCTAACTATGAACTTATCGTAGCTAATATAATACACAAGTTCAAAAATCTGGATTGTCTGATGAGCCTAAAGTCCACTTCTTGCACAACCCTCTTGACTTTTTTTCTAAAAATTTAGGCGATGTGAGTGAAGAGCAGGGGGAACGGTTCCATCAGGACATAAAGGAGATGGAGAAACGGTACCAGGGACGGTGGAATATCAACATGATGGGTGATTACTGTTGGTCACTTCATAGAGAACAACAAAATGCATCACATCGAAGAAAAAGCTTCACAGAGAAAAGGGAAAGGAAATACAAAAAAATAAACACCTAAAATATTCGCATTGAAGTGAAATATATTATCGGAAGTAAAAATTGTAGCCTAATCAAATAAAAGTACGGTTTAAGTTTTTATTTTTCATGTATCAAATTTTCCCTATTTTGAAATTTAATCGATGTCATATTGTGAAAGAACTGTGGGTGATACAAAAAAACTGATACCAGATACGGTTTCAGCACCTAAAAATACATAACACTTAGATGTATTGGTTTAAAAAGTCTTCACAATATATTTTTTTTGTTGGCCTGTAATATTAATGAAATCGTTTTATAGGTAATATTTTAGTATCACCCATGTTTCCCGAATAACAGAACACCAAAAAAATACTATTAAAAGTCATAAATGATACAGTTTACGCATTTCGTCACAAACGGACCACTGTAAATCTTTTAAACCATATTGCCCACGAAATGGAGAATATATCGCTTTGCATATTGTTACCTGGCCTTTCAAAATATAATATTTTACAAAATGAAAACTAATACATGTGTGCTATCATATTGGTTCAACAGTTAGCTTACTGACGCCAATTACGCGATTCCAAGTATTTGCGAGCGTTTTCGTCGCGACGCCGCTGTATCCTTGACAACGCGGTATTCGTTGCCAGGGCAACTCTACGGATGCCTATGCCGTAGCGCGCGGCATTTGGTAAAGAAAGTTTGCAAGTTGTGATATCTGTAATAAAGTTTAAAATATAATTTGAAACTCGATAAGAAGTACGTATTGTTATTAAAAGTAATTAATTTCGTGCTACAAATAAATGAAAAAATAGTATCAGTTCGCAGTAATTGCTATTACTGTTTATTGAATACCAGGCATTTTCACTAGTTAATTATTATTTTACTAATAAAACGCGACATGCGGCAAGAGGCAAAAAATCTGGAGGCTTCGTCCAGCATTCGATGGAGTTTTATTCCCTGTACATCTTGTGTATTGCTTCTATATCTTAGTAGGTTAAATTATCGAGGATAGTTTTTTTTTTAAACTGCAATTTACAGGAAATTT
Organism: Pachyrhynchus sulphureomaculatus; assembly: GCA_019049505.1. NCBI lineage: Eukaryota > Metazoa > Arthropoda > Insecta > Coleoptera > Curculionidae > Pachyrhynchus > Pachyrhynchus sulphureomaculatus. The sequence continues at coordinate 15,000 of JAHKBH010000157.1, forward strand.
TTCTTTTTTGCCTTCGTTTACCCTAGGAGTACGTCACTATATTAATAAATATAATAATAAATACTAAAATTTAGTCTTGCTTGTGAAAAATGCTTGACCGCCAATTTTTTACTAATAATTAGATTTAAGCAAAAATGCTAATACGTAAGCTGAAAAGTTTTTCGTCTGACACATAAATGTCGCCCTTTTCAAAAAATCCATATGATCTTTAGGAAGTACCAACCTTCAAACGATATGTGTCAAAATTTCATGACAGTTCGACGATTAGTTTAGAAGTTACAGTAGTTTTAGTGATGCTACTTTTGATATGTTCAAAACAATGGAAAAATTGGAATTTCGTGTGTTGACTAAACACTGTTTTTGATGGGAAAAAATATTGTTCAAGCAAAGCAATGGCTTGATAAGTGTTACAGGGACTCTGTTCCTGGGAAATTACTCATCATTTCCTGGTGTGCTGAATTTAAACGGTGTCTTACAGATACAAATGATGCTGAACGCTCTGGACGCCCAAATGAGGTGGTTACACCGGAAAACATAAAAAAATCCATAAAATTGTTTTGGATGACTGTAAAGTGAAATTGCGTGAGATAGTTGACACCCTAAAGATATCAAAAGAATGTGTTAGTCATATTTTGCATGACCATTTGGGCATGAGAAAGTTCTGTTCGAAATGGATACCGCGTTTGCTCACAGTGGCCAAAAACAATGTGTTGATGATTCTGAGCGCCGTTTGAATCTGTTTAAGCGCAATAACAAGGATTTTTTTCATGCGATATGTGACAATGGATGAAACATGGATCCACCACTATACACTAGAATCAAATCGATAGTCAGCTGACTGGACAGCCGCCGGTGAAATCCGCCCGAAGCGACCAAAGACATAGCAGTCGGCTGGGAAGGTTTTAGCCTCGGTATTTTGGGATGCGTATGAAATAATTCTCATCGACCATGCTGAGAAGGGAAAAACCATCAATATCAAATATTAGATAAGGTTATTGGTGCATTTGAAGGCAGAAATCGCAAAGAAACGGCCCCAAATGAACAAGAAAAAGTGCTCAAGTGTCACAAGTCAATGGTTACGATGGCAAAATTGCTGAAATTGAAGTTCGAATTTCTTCCTCATCCATTCTATTCTCCACATTGGGTCCCCAACGACTATTATCTATTCGCAGACCTCACAAAAATGCTCGGGGGAAAGGAATTTGGCTCCAGTGAAGAAGTTGTCACCGAAACTAAGGTCTATCTTGAAGGCAAAGACAAATCCTTCTATAAGAAAGGTATAGAAATGTTAGAAAAGCGTTAGATTGATTGTATCGCTCTTGAAAGAGACTATTTTGATGAATAAAGTCGAATTTTGTAAAAACAATGGTGTTTTAAGTAGCTAGACTTAAAACTTTTCAGCCTACGTGTTAGTTACTAATATTCGTAGTATGGTACAAATATTGAATTATTAAAATACGTTCACTACGTTAGAGAAATAAGCTATGTTGAGAGCTTAATGTTCAAAAGATTTTTTTGGCATGATTTTCCTAACTAGTAGATAAGTTATCTAAAGTTTTGACGTTTCGTGTATTCCTTGGCAGAATGCTTGGGCTCCACAACTATCTTTCGGACTGTTTAAGGAAAAGAAATATTACTTTTTTTTTTCTCTTCTCGCATCAGATAATCGATTTTTTTTTTGGCATTTTGTGGAGTATAAAAAATATTTAAAAATTCATTCTCTGCACTCTAACAGTATATTTCAAATTTAAAGTTTCGATAAATGTCTTTTTTTTTCATTTTCTAATCAGAGAACCATTGTTTATAGAACAAAATTTTGTGCAAATTACAAGAACAATTATCCTGTTACCTAACTATTTAACTCTTATGACAAATAGGAAACTTTCCTTTTCATAATTTTTCAGAATTCTAGTTTTTACTAGAAGTTTGGAAAACAAGAAGTGATGATGAAGTCAAAAATATACAAAAATTGCATTTTGGAGACAACGATTTTGTTATGGAGAACATCATCCCTTTGGAATGGAGATATGGATATGGAGATGAGTATGGATATGGATACGGAATGGATATGGAGAACATCATCTCTTTGGAATAATTTGTCCAGGGTTTTGTTTCCCACCGAGTACAATTTACAGAGATTCAAGAATAAAGTGAATCGCTTTTTCCGCACACATGCCGCTCCTGGAGTACTTTAGGGACTTCCCTGTAGCACGTGTGCTAGACCCATAAAAAAAAGAAATCATAAGCCACTAAGAAATAAGTAAAAAGTTTTAAATATTTAAGATTTTGTTCTTTTCGTTACTTACACTTCCTGTTTTTTCTTCCTGGTTGGTTTTTTTCAATTAAAAACAAACGAATTAAATAATGTTAAACAGGAAAGTTTCATATATATATATATATATATATATATATATATATATATATATATATATATACATATATATATATATATATATATATATATATATATATATATATATATATATATATATATATATATATATATACGTGAAACTTTTTCGGCCACTCTATATAAATTATAATGCTCCGAAGTATCATATGCTTAAGTCTGGAGTTATAATCCGCGTATGCTTCGACCGCGAGAGAACAATTATATGTTTATTTACTTTATGAAAAATCATATACATATTTCGAATCTCTTATTTTTACTCAAAACCTCTGAAAACATACCGTTTTAGAAGTTTTTGTCTCGAAACCTATTCAATTTCCTGTCAGTTTATTAAGAATTTTGAGTAGGGATAGAAACCACTGTAACATATAACACTATACTATACTTTACTGTTTTCAAATTTGACTGTCTGAAAGTGTTATTTTTATGAAATCTCCCCTCCCCCCTCATTATTGATTTTTCATAAACTGGAAGTAAGTTCTTAAAGCTATAAAAAGGTTCGCCCTCAGTGTTCCATTTTCCCTTAATAACATGCTTTATATAAACGCCCCTGCTCTATACATCAACCGAAAACCTATATTTTCGTCCAAAAAATTCATCGGGCTATTTAGGAATGATAACGTAAATACATAACTAATTTGTATATATATATATATATATATATATATATATATATATATATATATATATATATATATTACATTAAAATTCCGGTTTTCAATCCGTTCGTCTAATAATAAACTTGCACGAGCAAGTGCAAGTTTATTGTTAGACAAACGGATTGATGTATTACATTCCACCATCCGTGAAAACCTCTATTGTAACACACACACACACACATATATATATATATATATATATATATATATATATATATATATATATATATATATATATATATATATATATATATATATATATATATATATATATATATATATATATATATATATATATATATATATATATACATATATATATATATATATATATATATATATATACATATATATATATATATATATATATATATATATATATATATATATATATATAAAACTTTTTGGGTCACGCTGTATAAATTGCAATGTTTCGCAGTATCGCATGCTGAAGCCCGGGGTCTAATCTGCGTATGTATCGATGGTGAGAGAACAATTGTATATATATTTATGTCATATACAACCATATACATATTTCAAATCTCTTAGCTTCGTTCAAGAACTATGAGAAAATATCATTTTAGATGTTTTGTCTCAGAAACCATTAAATTTAGATCGATAGTCTTTCATGTCAGTGTATTAAGAATTTTGAGTAGGGATAGAAAACAATATATCATATAACACTTCGTACGAGAACTTTAAATTTTTAAAATTTCACAGTCTAATATGGTTATTTTAGAAAAAAACCTCCGCTCTCCAACCCTGATTATTGATGTTTCATAAATTGGGAATAAGTTCTTAAAAATATAAACAGGTCCGCCTTGTGTTCCTTTTTTCCGTAATCACAAGCTGTATATAAACGCCACTGCTCTATACAACAACCGAAAATCTATATTTTCGTGTAGCATTGGGATATTTAGGATTAATAACCCAAGTAATACACAACCAAAAATTTAATATATATATATATATATATATATATATATATATATATATATATATATATATATATATATATATATATATATATATATATACATATATATATATATATATATATATATATATATATATATATATATACATATATATATATATATATATATATATATATATATATATATATATATAATCTGGTAATCTGTTACCGACCGTACGTCAGTTAGACGCGTGTTTGATTTTGTGTTTTGTGTAGAAAAATTGAGATGTTGAGTTTTGATTTCGAGGACTAATTCGCATTTTCTTACGGCTGAAGAAGTTATCAAACGATAACGAAATATTGAGTATTAAAGACGAAATGAGTTTTATTTACAGCCCAGATCGATCCCCGATAATATTAGATGTGTATCAAATTGCAAATCTATATCTGGTTTCGTTTAAGAGTTACGGCACGAGCACACAGATCGAACAACAGAGAAACCGACAGACTAGACTGGAGACTGTTTCTTATGATTTAGCGACCCTTGGATGCGAGAATCTCAGAGAGTGATTTTACGGATACAGTAGATGCCTTTAGCGAGGAAAATAAAAAAGTAATTAAAAAAAGTCATCTAAAAGCATTCACCGTTTTCGATCGCTTGTAATTTTTTTTTACAATACTACAAATTATTTGTACTCTCTTAATAGAACTTAAAATAAAAGTGCTTTTTACCGCACATTCTCACATTATTCATCATCAGTAATGAATTCCTAATCTCCAGCAAGAGCGGTGCACATATAGGGCTGCTTGATGATCCAAATTATGCAATTTTCAATATTGGCCACCCACTCGGACACGTGGCCGCCCCTGCACGTGTGTTTGACTCATTGCGACCGCAAATTCACTCTACTCTCCTACAATTTTACAAGAGGGTGACAGTTCCTTGATAGTGCTGGCTTAGATGTGCGACGAATTAACGGGGTATTTAATTGCGACAATAATTTTATGTAACGAAACATTTTTTGAAATTCTGTAATAATTTTATAACATATTACTTTCTAGTTTTTATACGTTATTTGTATAATAGTATATAGGGAAGTACTGGGAAAATTTTGATATTCAAATGAAGAGTTTGGTGACATTTCATGGTACTTATTCTCTTGCAAAACAAGGGATGACGGAAAATTTTTGTAGCGAGACAGGAGAAGATCACTAAACAAATATAGGACAAGACAAGAAATCTCGTATAATATTTATTATGATATAAATTAGCACTTGCATGTCGTCAAAAGTATAGTTGTGTTATTTGTTGTATTTAGCCTAAAACTTGAAAATTGTAAGTATTGGGTTCATGTATTTAGTGTGTTTTGTTTTTTTCTGTAAAATTAATTCCGTTAAGTTACTTACATTTTATAAGCGTTGATGTATTTTAAAATTATTTTATACTGTTTGTTTGTTCTCAAAGTATAAGTTTTACACCTATATAATGCTGCTCTATGTATGACTCTATACCATATTAATAAAATAATTATGTAGTTTTATGGGTTATAGATTCGAAAATCAAAATGGCTAATATCTAACACTAAAAGTTTTATAAATCTTTAAAAAATAATTGTTGTTATCCGTACTAAAAGAAGTTTTAAAAATGCACTGAGGAATCCAGGCCGGTATATTTTTAAAATATTTTACTTCACCATAGAATCTACAACATGAAACGTCCTAATTATATAATAGTTATAGTAAGGTAAAATACCTATTGAAAGAATTCAAACCTAAAACACAAATAATTAGAGATAAGGAAGGTAGAACAGTCACCAACATGCCTAGAATCATTGACGTTGGAAGGATTACTGTAAAGAACTTTTTGTGAGTCAATTAGTGGGTGACTGCACTGTCGACAAAGAAGCAGCAGAAGAATAACAGCCATGTATTCTTAAGTCTGAAGTCAGGAAGGCTATTCAAAGGTTAAAGAATAGAAATGCAGCAGGTACTGACGAGATCACTGCGGAAATAATAAAGATGATGGGAGAAATCGCCGTGATTATGCTACATCAACTGTGTAATGAAGTATGGAAGGCTGGAAGATGGCTAAAAGACTGGTGCAAAGTTGCATTTGTACCCTTGCGTAAGAACGAATCCCCTTTAGATTGCAGCAACTATAGAACAATCGCTCTAGTATCACATGCTGCTAAGGTGTTTCTCTGGATCCTAAATGAAAGATTCAAAACTTTTCTGCTGCCGCAAATATCTACCGAACAAACAGGTTTCATTCCAGGAAGAGGGATTAGAGAACATATTCACAACATAGGCCAGATAATAGAAAAAGTTAGGGAATTCCAAATTTCCATATTTGTTTTATAGACTACTCTAAGGCTTTTGACTGCATACAGTAGAACAAATTCTGGTCGATTCTAATCAGCATGGGAACACCTATACATCTTGTAAACCTTATCTGATCCTTAAATGAGAAGACAAATTGCAGAATTAAACTGAATAATTCTTTTTCCAATCCCTTTAGCGTAGAAGCCGGCGTCACACGGGGCTCTTCTGTCACCTTTACTTTTTAACATATATAGTGAACATAGAAGTTTTGTTTTGGATAGCTGGAGTGGAGGTGTGACAATCAATGGAAAAAAGCTAAGTAACCTTAGATATGCGGATGATACTGTTATACTTGCAACTTTAATACAAGACCTAGAATTAATTATGGAGCGCCTGGAAATCATTAGCATAAACTATGGATTGACAATTAATAGAGCGAAGACCAAAGTCTGTCTCACATAAATAAAAATGCTGATTTCAATGTTGTAGACCTAACTATTTGGGATCCCTCATAACTAACAATGGTGGTTGTGAAGCGGAAGCAAGAAAACATTTGGCAATGGCTAGAAACTCGACCATCAAACTCATTAAGGTCTGGAAAGATCCATCTGTCACAAAAAATACAAAATTAAGATTAATATCCAGCCTTATATTCCCCATAGCAATTTACGCATCGGAAACATGGACCATTAAACAAGCTGACAAAAGACGAATCGATACATTTGAGATGTGGGCATATCGAAGTATCATATAACGAGCACCGTACTAATCTATCTATTCTTGAAGAGCTTGGTATAAATGACCGACTTTCAAATAGAATTAATAGACAGTACCTGAAATATTTTGGTCACATTATGAGGAAAGTGTCTCCGACAAGATGGGCCGACCAAGTAAGATCTATCCTTGGGATGGGTGTGCATAAGTCAAGTCAAGTCGCGCAGGATCGAAATGCAGCAACTGCATAGTGTCCCCGATACTCCTATTGGGGTGAAAGGATTGAGAGAGGATAGTATAATAAGTAATCCACCTGTAGAATGGACTACTTATTTTTCAATAATGATGAAAGTTGGGACATAAATAGTTAAAAACAAAATGTACCAAGATACAAGATTTCTTAATTGTTTATGTTTTTTAAATCAGTATTATTAATCGTCTTATTCTCTAAAACTTTCCCATTTAACCGTTTTTGTATATCTTAGGGTCTTCGAATGTTAATGCAACTCAACGCAATTTGTTGCCATAATTAGTTGCGAAAACTTTTTTTCAGTTCTGCACACCTACAAAACACTCACAAACAACAAAAGTACCTTTCTATGTTCAAATTTTGTAACAGCAAAAAAATGGTATCCTTAGAGATTTGTAGGTACCCCTTGGCAATTTAATGCTGACAGCTTATTGCATGAAAAAGTTACTTAAATATCTAGAGACCTTTATAGTTACCTAGAACGCAAAAGTCACTAAGATGAAATACACTGGCTAATAATCCATAAAATGTTTTTTAAAGCGCTCCAGGAGCGGTATGTGTGCGGAAAAGTGATTCACGTTGTTCTTGAATCGCTGTAAATTGTACTCGGTGGGAAACATAGCTCTAGGCAAATTATTCCAAAGGGATGATGTTCTCCATATAAAAAACTGCTTGAAAAGCGTTGTACGCGCGGAGAAACAAGCTGAACGGATGTGAAGTATTAGCGCAATGTGTATTTCTAACATGCACCGCTCTGGGAGGAATTAAGCAGGCTACATCCTTCGAACACTTTCCAAGAAAATACTTGTAGAACAGACTCAAGTCGCCAACCGTTCTTCGATGTTCCAGCGAATCAAGGCCGCCGATCAGTTCCGAGTCTCCAATCAAACGAACAGCTCTTCTCTGAACAGAATCCAACAAATGCAGTGTGTGTTTGGGAGCGGAGCCCCAAACATAGGAGCAATATTCTGTAGTTAGTCGAATTTGAGCTTTGTAAATAATTAACAGTTGTTGTGGAGTGTAAAGCTTTCTGGTTCGAAACAATATTTCCAACTTTTGAGAAGCTCTCCTTGCTATGCCTGCAACATGTTCATGCCAGGATATATTTGCTCCCAAATTAACGCCCAACAAATTGAGTGACGATGCTAGGGGAATGGGGTGCCCCGACATAACTATGTCGGGTTCAGCAACGTTAACTTTTTTAGAAAAAAACTGCCGCCTGGGTTTTTATAGCGTTAAATTCCACTTGGTTACCGTCACCTCAAAATAGAATTTCTTCTAGGTCTTTGTTAAGTTGAACGACCTCCTGCTGTCTGCGGATATTCGTCTGAGTAGCCGATGTCCGAGCGTTCAAAGTGAATAAAGAGATAAGCGTACTGTCATCTTCAAAGCTGTAGATTGGATTCCTGGTCTTTTCCAGCAGATAGTTAATGTAAATGAGAAAGAGAGTAGGAGACAGTATGGAGCCCTGCGGCACACCGGCGTTGATAGTGAAGCTGTTTGAAAGAAATCTGTCGACCGCCACTCGTCAAGAACGCTCTCTGAGGAAACATGAGAGCCACAAACAGAACTTTTCAAACATACCATAAGAGAGTAGCTTAGCCAACATTCCATCGTGCCAAACACGGTCGAATGCCTTGGATATGTCAAGAGCAACCGCTCGAGATTCTCCAAAGTGTTCAATTGGGTTGTTCCAAACATGTGTTACATAAGTGAGAACATCTCCTGTTGATCTATGTTTACGAAAGCCATATTGGTGATCCTTCCAGATATTTTAGAAGATGCTGATTGATAACCTTTTCTATGACTTTCGATATTATTGAAAGCAGTGCGACTGGTCGTAGTTATTTGGCAAGGTCTTCTTGCCTTTTTTAGGTATCGGCTGAACTGTGGCACATTTCCAGCAGGAAGGAAATATTCCCTTTCTGTAAGATAGGTTGAAAAGTCTACAGAAAACTAGTGTTAGTTCCCTCGCACAGTTTTTGAGAACTATCTCAGGTATTCCGTCAGCGCCAGAAGCCTTCTTGGTATATAGCTTTCTTATAACTTTTAATTGCAGAGTTGTTCATATAAGTTTATATTTACAACAAACAATGTATATCAGGTTCTCTTTTTGACATACGGCAATCTTTTTCCTTCTTTTATACGAAGATGGATTGAAAAGTTTGCAGCCTAGTCAAAAAAACAAAATAAAATACGTACAAAAATATTTTTATTGTTCGACGTAATCTCCACCTAGCTCTATGCACTCCTTTCACCTGCTTTCTAAAGCTTCCACACCTGTTTCAAAAAAAATTCTTGAAGGTCTTCAAAAATAATGGTTAACTGCAGCTTCGACTTCTTTATTTGATGAATATTTCTAGCCACCGAGGTGTTTTTTTAGGTTTGGAAAAGGATAAAAGTCCGAAGGTACCAAATCGGGAGAATAAGCCGGGTGGGGCAGCAATTCGAAACCACAATCACGAATTTGAGCCATAGACTCAACAAACGTGTGAACGCAAGCGTTGTCCTGATGGAACAAAACTTTCTTTCTCACTAATCCTGGGCGTTTCTCTTTAATTTCTTGACATAGACAACGCAAAAGGATGCAATAGTAAGTCGAGTTTATAGTTTCGCCGTTCGGAAGGTAGTCCACCATAATAATACCAAGGTACCAAATCGGGAGAATAAGCCGGGTGGGGCAGCAATTCGAAACCACAATCACGAATTTGAGCCATAGACTCAACAGATGTGTGAACGCAAGCGTTGTCCTGATGGAACAAAACTTTCTTTCTCACTAATCCTGGGCGTTTCTCTTTAATTTCTTGACATAGACAACGCAAAAGGGTGCAACAGTGAGTCGAGTTTATAGTTTCGCCTTTCGGAAGGTAGTCCACCATAATAATACCTTTAGCATCCCAAAAAACTGACGCCATCACTTTTCCAGCCGACAGAATTCTTTTTGCTCTCTTTGGGGTCGGTTCACCAGATTTTTTTCACTTCTTGGATTGTTGTTTTGACTCTGGAGTATAGTGGTGAACCGAGGTTTCGTCCATTGTCACATAGCTGTTAAGAAAATCTTGTGGATCAACCTCAAAGATCTCCAAATAATTGCGAGAAATCGTGAGTTGAATTCGTTTTTTTCAACTGAAAGTAATCTGGTGACCCACCTAGCGGACACCTTAGAAAATCCGAGTTCGTAGGCAATCATGTTTTGTGTTCGTTCATACGAGATGTCTATAGTGTCTGCAATCTCCCTAATAGTTAATCTACGGTCTTCCAATATGAGATCACACACTTAGCCGATGTTTTCTTCAGTCGTAGACGTCGTGGGCCGGCCGGAGCGAGGGTCATCTTCGATGCTCTCTCGTCCACGTTTAAATTCTGCAACCCATTTTTTCGCAGTGGTATATGACGGAGCAGATTCCCCTAGTGTTGTTTTGATATCATCGTGGATCTCCTTTGGTGTTAATCTTTTTTTAAACAAGTACGTGATGACCGCATGTTGCTCAATTTTTTTCCATTTTGCCAAAAACGCTGCACTTGGTCTCACTAAATTCGTTCTAACCTAAAAACAACAAATTCTATAGCAACAAAATTTTACACTGTGACAACCAAAGAAGGTATAAATTTATTGAGGGTACTATAATAAAAATATTATAATTACCTTTCCATCCCCTTACAATTGTCGTTTATTGGGTATTGTTTCTATATGTCTTTGACACCAGGATTTCAAATATTCTATTTATTTTTTAATTATGGTCATTCTGATATTTTTATTAGGGAAAAGTATAATAAAAATATTTGAGATAGAGCCTTTATGTGGGACACTCTGTACTTATGTATACTCTTTCACTACATTCATTTAGAATGACGTCGAATAATTTTAAATTATTCTTTCTATTTTTAGTCATGTTGTGATTTAAATAGGATGATTCCTGACAAAGATTAAAAATACTGCCGCCACCTTGATTCTCTTAGACGTAAACAAATACCTATGCTTATGTTTCTCTCAATTCAATCTAAATACTCTTTATTCCGTAACTTCATGCAGGTGATAATATAATTTTTCGGAAAAATGTCCACTCTGCAACTGTCGTGTTGTCGCCGTTTCGCAAAAAATTCCGTCCGGCTCGCTTAATATGAATTCAACACCTTTTGATACCATACGTATTTCACATAGAAAACGTTTTCTCTTCCTCGCTCATCCACTAGAATTAAATTGAAACATTTTTTATTTTTTATCAAAAAAACTAAGCGTGATACATAACTATACCCAAGACTCATGTATTGCAGAAGTGCATTAACAACAGTATTAGCATAAGAAAGTTCCGTTTGGATATATAATTTCTTAAAATGAAGTTAAGAAGATCTTATTTTACGGTTTATTTTGCTCTCTTTATACTACTGCATCGAATTTATACTATTCTGTATATGTGAGTTGTATTTGTCATGTTTTCAAAAATATTATTTATGTAGAAGTTCGTGGCATAACTACAGTATCATTTTTGTTTCCTTTTTAAACCATCAGTAGATTCTCTTATCCACAAGATCGATATGACGCGCTGAAAGTACAGTGCGATAACTGATAGCCATGGGTCATTTGCCCTAGTGAGAATTGGAATCGAGTGCTTGTATAATATTTTATAAAATAGGAAATTAGATTACACTTTATTTTTGTGAATACAAGGCATTAAATCCTTTAGAGGATTAAAAATCTCAGAAAAGCTAAATTTATTTTTAATGATATACAATTTGCTTCCTGCAACATTTTGACCTTTGCCGCGCTTCGAGGTAACAAAAGTAATGGCAAGTCTTTGCGAAGATCAAAGTGAGGTCTAAGACTTTGCAAGACAATATATTTTCACTAAGTTAAAGTGTGTCGTCTAATATTCATATTTCATATATTGTATTGATCGAAAATATTACTTGAAGGGGTTACGCCACCTTGGCACTCGGAAAAATAGGCATAAAATAAAACCTTTTTTTGACGCAATTATTGTAATCATAATATAATTTTTATTTTTTACACATACATTATAGCTTTAACAACAAAATTTTAAAAAAAATATATTTAAAAAAAAAATGCGGAGATATGAACCATCATGAAGGTCCCTCTTTTGAAAATTCTTGCCACTGGTGGTCAAGAATCGTCCAAAAACTTAACAAAACATTTTTTATTGTTAAGAAAGGTCATAGCTAAGTGGCTACATATGGAAAAAAATTTTAAAATGTTATTTGTAGTGAGTAGTGATAGTCGTTTGAAAATAAACTCGGATTTTTCACAAAACTTTGAGCCTTAAAAATTAATAAAAAATGAACGGTGCATCCCATCGAAAAAAAACCGTACAACTTCAAGATAATATTATAAAGAATATATTGTATAAATTTTATCAAAATCGATTCGGTAGATCTCGAGATATTTTTGTCCAACAGTTTGAAAAAAGTAGTTTCCAGAAAAAACACAAAGAAAAAAAGTACTGCGTCCGCATCTTAAAAGTCTATAATTTTTTTTTTTATATTTCCTTTAATCTGCGATTCTATTTTGTAGAGCTTGAAATATTCGTAAAAGTATAAATAACAAATATAACCAAAAGAAAATCGCTTTTTTGAAAATTTCTAGGTGGCATAATCCCTTCAATCAGCTGATAAAAACAGTGGTCGGTATCATGTTTGGTTAATATTAAATGTGAAATAATATATACTTACTAGCCGTGCCCGTGGCTCGGCTCGCATGGGCTTGATTCACTATTATCGTCACTGCTTATTCCTTATGTTACCTAACGTAATAAAATATATCCTATAACCTGGCTCGAGTGATCAGCACACTAACGGACAGACAGACGGACAGAGAGACGTTGCATTTTATATATATTATATTCTTTGCTACATGCTGTTGTTTCATATTTAATGGTTTAGGCAGTGTATTGCAAGGGAACGCGCTAGCGGCATACGTTTTTTTCTGACTTGATTCACTACTATCGTCATTGCTTATTCTTTTATGTTATCTAACGTAATAAAATATATCCTATAACCTGGCTAGGGAACATATGTATGTTTTAAAAAAGCACGTAAATCGGATAAGTGGTTCTCGAGTGATAAGCGCATTAACAGACAGAAAGACGTTGCATTTTATATATTATATATATATATATATATATATATATAATATATATATATATATATATATATATATATATACATTTTAATTTGGTTAACACTAACGAACAGACAGTTAGACAGAGAGACGTTGCATTTTAAAATATATTATAGAAGATTATAGATAACCTGGCCAGAGAACAAATGAATCAATTAAAAAAAAATGAAATGTAAATCAAATAAGTGGTTCTCATGTCATAAGCTCACTAACGGACAGACAGACAGGGAGACGTTGCATTTTATATATTATAGAACAATAAACAAAACTACAAATCAATATTTTGAGTTTTTATCATGTGCCAGAAAAGTATAAAAGAATGAAAAAATATAAACAAATTTCCCTAAAATTGTTGTAGAGATGAAGACCCAAAAATAGAAAAAATAAAACTTTGGATTAAATTTTGAAATTTTAGATTTAATATATAATAATATCTGCACAACGCTGCATTGCCGAAAAGGAAGCTATATTCACATGTTTCTTCTTGAAAGAGTATTTGCTTCAACATTTTTTCAAAAGGTTGAAATAATTTCTACATTTTTAAGACGCCCTACATAATTTATTTTAAATTTGTTATTAAGAAAATGGATTTAGCAACCTGTAGGCTCTATTATGATTATAACATTTTTGAGCATTTAATAATAAAAGTTTGTCCTGCATATTACAAATTATTATTCATTTTTACCCTTTAACCATTGACAATAAAAGTAAAAAAAAAGACCACAGTTAATTTATTGACTAACAAAGGAATTGATTCAGAACTTTAAACAACATCAAAAAGTGGTAAACTCGGCGTAAAAGTTTTTAAATTGTCCGTCCCGAGAGTCGATTGTGTCGTGTCGGCGGGAATAAGTGAATAGACTGGCATTATAGACCACTTAGCGATTCAAAGGCCGCATCGACGCTACAAATATCAACCAACCAATTGTGCTGCAGTTGTCGAAAGGACATATCATACCTACTCTAATCTTATTGTTATCTTTTATGGACGAGTGGCAACCTAATTATAGAAAATCTGCCTCATAAATAAAAATGATTTAACAAGAAGATGAGGGTAAATTTAGGATTATTTTTTCATTATCTTTTTATTAGGGCAACATCAATGAAATAAACGTAAATAGGAAAAGTATTAATTGATGCAAATACCAGATAATGTTACTAAGATCGTTGGTAATCGAATACGATGCATGCGAATAAGTTAAAATGAAGTCCTAAAGCAGAAATATTAATTTGTATAATAAAACCGGCCAAGTGCAAGTCGGATTTGCGCAATTAGTGTCCCGTACGTTGATTGCTTTTTAAAATGAAAATGTTTGTTACGGAAGTATAAAATCAATGACTTCATAAAAACATACCCCCAAATGAGTTTCCAACAAAGTTTTTTCCGATCTCTACTGAAAACTGATGACCTTGAAATTTTTGTTTTTTTTTTATATACCAGATTAATTATTTTCTGCTTTGCGTCACGCACAACAGCATAAATAATTATAAAAATAAGGATAATTATTATTATAATAGCTATAATTTTAAAGAGAAATTTTAAAGCATTAAAAACAATTCTTTTAGTTTACATAATATGGTAAACATTACATTTTGCCAAATGTTAAAAATTATGTGTAAAGTTTACTTAAAGGCTAATAGTAAATTGACTACTAAAAAATCTTACTTACTTATTCCTAAGTCTTTCTACTGTGGGGTGTAAGACCGTGGAGTTGAGTTGATCAGCCTCTTCCACTCCTTTCTATTCTGTGTCAGGTTCTTAATTTCACTCCACTGAATATTTTTCTCCTGGGCAGTCTTCCTTCCTTCTCTTAGGTCTTCCTCTTCGATTTGCTTCCTGGACTCGTGCCTCATATATTATTTTTGTCAATCTTTCTTCCGTCATCCTGTGTATATGTCCCAGCCATCCCAGTTGTCTGTCCTGAATTTTTGTCACTATTGGTTTTATTTTGAATTTGTTCCTGAATACTTCGTTCCTGATTTGTCCCTTCTTGATTTTCCATCTATTTTCCTCAGGAATCTCATTTCAGTTGCGTTTATTCTACTCTTGTCCTTGCTTGTGAGGGTTCATGTTTCGCTACCGTAGAGTAATGTGGAATTTACTATTTTTTTAACTACCTATTTCTCTTTTCCCAAGGAATGTTTTTTCTTAAACCATTGTGTATTCTTCCTTTTTTGCTATTTTATCGTTTATTTCTTTTTCTCTTTTTCCGTTTTCTTCTATTATTGATCCTAGGTATTTGAACTCTTCCATTGGTTCTATACTCAGTCCATTTATTCTGATGACGTGTTGTTTATTCTCTTGTCCTATTATCATCGATTTCGTCATCTGTATATTTATTCTCATATTTATATTATTCAATTCCTCGTGTAGATTGTTTAGGTTGTGCTGTAGGTTTTTCTTCTGTGTCTGCTATTATCGCCATATCGTCCGCAAAAAGTAGTTCTGATTTTTCGATTTTTTGCATTCTCCAGTATCCCAGCATCATCGGTCTCATTTTCTGCTTGGCTCTCTTCACTGCCTCGTTTAGCACTATTGCGAATAATAAAGGGCTCAGACCTTGTTTTAGGCCGCTTGTTATTTCGAAATCTTTTGACTCATTGTTCTTATCCTATTTTTTGTTGTATCCTACATACTTTTTATCACTTCTGTTATTTCTCTGTCTACTCCACACCTTTGTAGGCTTTCCCATACATCCTCGTCTTACTCTATCGAATGCCTTTTCTAAGTTCTTACTTTTTACTTATGCACTTCTCTATACTCTTGCCTATAAATATCGGGTCCTGTGTACTCCTGCCTTTTCTAAAGCCATATTGGGTTTCTTCTAGAACGTTTCCTAACTGGTCTTTTCTTCTTGTTTCTATTATTCTAGCGAGTACTTTGGCTGGTAGATTCATTACTTGGGTAGTCCCTTTTCTTTTACGATCTTATTTGTTAATTGACCACTAACAAATACTAAGAACAAATCACCAAAAATTGTCAAAGTTTAAATGCCAGACCCGTGATATCATCTGAGGTTTTGCAGAGACCTCTTTAGGGTAAAGGCAAACAAATCATGGATTTTCACATTACTACACGAAGTCACCATTCCTATACTAAATCGGATAGCGGGGGGCCATCTTCAGATCTCCGTTTCATCGGTATTATTGAGCTTTTTTGTGGCAATAACACGTTCATACGAAAGCCTCGTGATAATTTTGGTCCAATCTAAATCCTATGGAAATTTTTTTCAAATTTTTTTGATCAGTACTTTTTCGAGATAAGGGAGGACAACGATTTTTCGCAATTTTTTAAAGATAATACAACGAAAAGTGTGCGCAAGAATTACATTATATATCTATTTTTGAACTCGTGTTTTTACAAAGCTTTCAGGTGACACCCCACTCGATGATCTGGTAAAAAAAAAATTCACTTCCGATTTCACCCTCACAAAACTAAGCCCCTTAAGTCAAAATTTAACTTTCAAAACTACATGGCTCTGATGAGAGGCTATCAATTCCTATATTAGTGGCCAAATGTTTTTTATGTTCAAATAGTCTCGGGGAAAATGGGCATGACAGACCGGAAAGATAGACGGATAGGACACTGAAGTAATCTTATAAGTGTTCCGTACCGAACTCTAAAAATTAACATGTGAATAGTGTGAAAGTGCTAATCGGTATTAAATTGTTATCCCATTATTAATAATAGAATGCAGTAAATAATCCTTAAAATTTCTAAGAAAACAGTTATTGAACCTACATAATAAATACAGGAATATAAATGGATTGTAAATATAATTTCATCAGAGCTTCCAATAACTAGCGGTCGTCAAAAGGCGTCTTTATTTCAATTCAATAGTTATTCGTTTTTCTTAACGTTTTGCAATCTGATTATTGTAATAATTCCCTTCTAAATAAAATAATTTATCAAAAAGATGAGCAAATATTTAGAAATATATTTTTTATTATTTTTTAATATTATTATAGCAAAGATTAAGCCAAGAGGAGCAGTATTAGTTTTAAAATATGCGAAGCAGCGATTATTTAAATCAGTAGCCAAATATCAGATAATGTAATTTGCTTTCAGTATTATGTTTCAAAGAGAAAGTCTTATTAGATCATCAGAGATTAAAACAATTGTTTTTTTAAGTCTGCAAAGATGCAATAATAATTCTTCTAGAGGGCCGGGGAGTCTTTTGAGTGTTTACTAGATGGCGCTATTGAGATGTGACATTACCATTGTTGTAAAATTTGACATTTGTTATTATTAAAACAGTGGCAGCTCAGAAATTGGGCCGAGTAGTTTGTTTACAGTGAGCGTTTAAAAAAACAGGTTTTGTGAACAAATGGAAAATTTCACGTGGATGATTTTTTACGATTTTAGCAAAGGCCTAACTCAACAACCATGCCTCGAATTCGCTCTTTCGCTTTTCAACTTTTGGTAATCGAATCACCATCAGACAAAAGACTATTTATAACTGGTTCTTGCAGAATTTCGTCATGGAACCGGTCCCACCCACATGCATCCACGTACACCGCAGCGATGAATTTCCATGAAAGGTCTACCAAAAATTTCGGTTGTTGTTTCCAAAAAACATCGATGTTGTATGCAATATGAGATTAAAGAGGAAGGGTGCACCCAGAATGTGTGACGTGAAACTAGAGATTAGAAGAGAGGTTCCCCAGGCTTATCGAAGACTCTGGCAGTACATTCAATTTTACATGAAACATTTGCCCTGCGAAAAAGATAGGTGTACTTTCCTAATGAATTCGGCCCCGTAATTTGACCGAAACTTAAAAACAGAACAGACTCTAGTCAATTAGTGTAAGAAAATGCGCCAAAAAATTCGACCGAGGGACACGTAAAATTAGGTATTCAACATCGTAACAGCGTGATGAAAACAACAATTAACTGTTGAGTGTTCCAAAATGAACTGAATCCAACAAAAGTGTTTGTACAGCTAAGCGCTTCTTCCAAGAAATTGATCGCTTGTTTTTTTAGTTATACTGGACATGGTGCAGCCAACAGTTTAATGCTGAATGAAAAAGGGGTAACGGTACAACAAATGTGTTTGTTCAGCAAAGTCATCAATTGAAATCAGGAAAAAACAAACGAAAACGGTCGCATCATTCTTTATCATGATAATGCCCCAGCTCTTACACATCACATCAAAATAATTAATTATTTGATCTCTAGAAAAACATCGAATTAATGTCTCATTGTTCCGTTATTCACCTGAAAATTATCGCCCTAAGGACTTATTTTAGTTCCCAAATAATCAAAAAAAATCTTGCTTGGAAACCGATTTTCATCACCCTCAAGAAGCAAGTTGCAATCCTTCCAAAACCATAATTATTTTCAGTACCGACTTTTTAGAGTGGAAAAAGTGTTTCGAGGGGAGGAATTGGTTCCTAACGCATGCAAAAGTGTATAAATCCCTTAAAGGGCGAGAATATTTTGAGACAACACAATAAAACGATTTTTGCCAAAAAAAAATTTTTCTTTCATTGTTTTTGTAAAAACTTTAAAAGGTAGCCCTCGTATTGAAACAAACTGAAGAAGATTAATGTATGAGAATACCGTAACTTAGAATGAGAAATCCAGTTACAAGAGAAGAACGATAAACACATAGTGATAGCATAGAAGGATGCTTCAATACAGCCGACCATGGGGATGGTTCAAACAAAAGACATAAAAAGGCATATTCTGAAACACAAGTTTTTGGCTCTTAAGGTTGATCGGGTATACCCACAGGTCGGGATGAATAATGATATTCTGCCTGGAGAGATTTCATTTTTAGATAGCTTAGAAAAAAGAAGAGAAATGCATAAATTAAGTTTTTTAGATAACTTTAATCAAAATGGTTTCTCTTGTCCTCTTCATATATTTTGAAAGAAATCTAACTTTGTAGTACTTAGAATATCTAGTAGATCCAGCAACTATTTTTTTGTCTATCTTCTGCTAACACCAATGTAGCGCTTCTATTCACCTATCCACAAAATTCGTTCGACACTTCAATAAAATATCTGATGTATGGCGACTTAAGTTCATCGTTTAAAAAATTTATGAATAATTTAATTACAACCAACTTAATTTTTAAAACACTTTGCTCCAGACTCAATGTAATTCTAAATGTATTTTGATTGTAAGTAATATGGTATTTAATGTATGCAAAAAAAAAGTGATTTCAGTGATAAATGTAATTTTTGATTTCAGAATTTAGAATTAAATATGTGTTAATTTAAGTATCAATTTATCTGGACTGTAACATGTATTTAATTTAAGTATATTTTATATAGTTTATATTTACGGCCCTGTAAATTATATTTGGTTATTGGCTACTGATGTTTAAATATATATATATCTATATATATAATATATCATATATATTTTATATATATATATAGATATATTATATATAGATATATATATATATATATATATATATAATATATTGTCCATATAAACTTGCTTTTAAATATAATTTCAAAACATTTCTAATTAAACAAAGATAAATAAATAAAAAGCTGTTTAAAATAATAGGGCCAAAAAAATGGAATCAAAATATAATTTGTTGTGTAAAATATGTAAAACAAAAAACACTACCATTTGTTTAAAAAAATTGGATGAATGAAGTTTTTGTAATAGACAAGAAAACACAGGTAGGCGTAAGAACACTTTTCTGGGGAAAGCAGCGTGTGAGAATTAAGATGATGACAGGAGGAATATAAAAAAATGTGAACTTTAATTAAGAGAGAATAAAATCAAGTTCTTAATTTACATAAGCATTCCATCTGAAGTAATCAAGAAAGTTCGGATAATTTTTACAACACGAATATAATCGTTGCCTATTTATAAAAGGAGTCCCCTGATAGAATGAAGGTTTGCTTTAAACAATGAAGAAAATGCGAAAACGAGGTTCTTTTACGGCAAAATGAATGCAGGAAACTAAAAACATGTTTTGCCATTTTTTACAGATTCATTTAGAGAAAAAAAAAAAAAAAAAAAAAAAAAAAAAAAAAAACAAAAAAAAAAAAAAAAAAAAAAAAAAAAAAAAAAAAAAAAAAAAAAAAAAAAAAAAAAAAAAAAAAAAAAAAAAAAAACAAAAAAAAAAAAAAAAAAAAAAAAAAAAAAATAAAAAAAAAAAAAAAAAAAAAAAAAAAAAGGATACAATCAAGCGTGTTTTTGAAGGGTAATATATTAACTGAATCAACTAATCTCCACTTATAATGAGAAATAAAAGTAAATTCACGGGATTATTAGAATTATTATTGTAATTAATTAAAGCGAAAGACTATTTCGCAAATAATTTCAATTTAATATTTTTTTTTCTACAATAATGGAATATTTTTTTATACTGCTATCTGGTACTGTAAGTAGGTACACTTACTGTTTAAGCTAAAATATATTAATGTCAACAGATGGTCTTCCAATTAAGAGATTTACTGTGGCGACAGAATATGTCAATGGTATATTAAAAAACTGAAATCGTTCCAAAATATTTTTTACGAATCCAAAAAACTAAATACCAAAATATTGAAAAACAAAATGTGTCAGGCATATTTTAGCTACTTTTGTATCCATATTTAAGGGAACACTTTGGCCCAGTGGCATAGGAAAATATGAATTAAGGGGTAATAAACCTTAAGAGCCCGAAACACTAAAAATAAACCACAAGCGCGTCTTCTGTCATATCCTGACTGTGTACTTTTTTAACCCTCCGAGCAAATTAGTAATGAAAAAATACGACACGTCCCTTTAGAACAAAGTGGCACATATAAAAATATTTGAGGTTGGGATAATCGGTGGTATTTCGAGGACAAATGTCTTCGCAAGCGTTGGTTTGATATGATATGAAAACTTTAGTTCGAGAGCCGCCGACAAATTAAATATTAATTTCTAAAGAACGGTAAAAGTTATGCTGATAGTGAGGTTGTTTGCTTTTTCTAATTAACTGATCTTGTTCATTAATTAAATCAATCAATAATTAAACTAAAGGAGTATAAAAAATTCTTACTCCCATAATGTTGTTGATTTGTTACATATTTATGGTATATAAATAGACCTGCTTTTTCTTGTGGTCCTTTCAGATCAAATCCATTATGACGTAATTAGTAAATTCCGCTCTTAAACAAGCATAAACGTCCTGGTTGTAGATAAATTGAATTTAAAATGAAATATAAAAAGATGTGTAAAGTAAGCCAGAGAGAATAACAAAAAACTGTGCAGAGGGAACTAACGCCAGTCGTTTTTTGTAGACCTTGTTCAACCTTATCCTACAGAATGGGAATATTTTCTTTTCTGCTAGAAATGCGTCCCACAGTTTCAGCCGATACGTTAAAAAGACAAGAAGATCTTTGTCCAAATAACTTACCGATCTACTCGCACTGCCTTTCAATAATATCGAAAAGTCATGGAAAAGGCTATCAATGATGAGCTTTATTTTTAAAATGTCTTGAATTATGGCCTTTCGTAAACATAGATCAACAGGGGATTCTTCTAACTTTATGTAACACATGTGTTGGAGCAACGCAATTAAACACTTTGGAGAATCTCGAGCAGTTTGTTTTCTTGATATATACAAGGCATTCCGACCACGTTTTGGGCACGATGGATTCGACTTCTTCCCGTTAATGTCTGGAAAAAGTTCTATTGTGTGGCTCTTCATATTTCCTCAAAAGAGCGTTTCTTTACGAGTGGCAGTCGACTGATTTCTTTCTAACACCTTCACTTATTAACGCCGGTGGTGGCCCCCAGGACTCCATGCAGTCTCCTACTACCTCTCTCATTTGCATTAACGATCTGTTTTGAAAAGAACCGCGAATGCCAATCCTACAGCTTTGCAGATGACAGTACGCTTATCTCTTCATTTCACTTTGAACGCTCGAACAGCCGGGCTACGCAGGACCAAATGTCCGCAGAACAGGCAGAAAGTCATTCAACTTCACCGAAAGACTTGGAAAGAAATTCTAGCTTGGGGTGACCAGTAACCTAAGTGTGAATTTAACGCTACAAAAACCCAGGCTGCAGTTTTGTTTCTAAAGAAAATTTATGGTTGCTGAACCCGACATGAGTTATGTCGGGGCACTCCTTCCTCTAGGGCTAAAAAAATTCGGGTTGGTTCCACCCCACCCCCCCCCCCCCCCCACTCATTTGTTGGGCGTTAATATTGGGAGCATAGATATGCCGTATGGCGTGAACATTGGATGTAAGCCTTAGCAAAGAGAGTTTCTCGAAAGCTGGAAATATTACTTTCGAACTAGAAAGCCTTTAACACCACAACTTGTTTAAATCTGTATTAAAGCTCAAATTTCGGGGATTAAAACTAGGGAATATTGCCGCTCATGGGTTTGGGCTCCTGCTCCCAAACATACACTGCATTTTTTGAATTCCTATTCAGTGAAGAGCTGTTCGCGCCGTTGGAGAAACCGGAACTGGCCGGGCCAGCCTTGATTCGTTGGAACGTCGAAAGAACGGTTGGGCGACTGGAAGTCTATTGGCTACAAGTATTTTCACGGAAATTTTTCCATGGATGTAGCCTTGCTGAATTGCCTCCCTAGAGCGGTGCATGCTAGAATTACACGGTCGCGCTAAATGCTTCACATGCTAGGAGGTTCAACTTGGTACTCCCTCGTAAACCCCTTTTCAAACAATCTTTTATATGGAGAACTGTCTCGCTTAATAATTTGCCCAGGACTATTTTCCCACCGAGTAACAAAATTTACAGCGATTGCAAGTCTAAGGTGAAT
>JAHKBH010001596.1:0-18037 GCA_019049505.1 Pachyrhynchus sulphureomaculatus
GAGCGGAAATGGTTTGACAGGGAATGTAAAAAAAGTAGTGGAAAACAGAGAGAAGGCAAGAATAAAGGTCCTAAGCATACAAACAAAAGGAAATGATGAAGAGTGCAAAAGATACCGCAGAATAACAAAACAAACAATGAGAGAAAAGAAAAGGATCGATATGGACAGAAAATTGCAAGAAATGGAGTACAATCACAAAAGGAAACAAGTCAAACAATTCTATAGAGAGGTGAGGAAAACAAAGGCAGCAACTGCAATTTGATCGCAATATTATAATGGTACATTTAATAGAAACTGAAAAGAATCACTTTGTTAATGATGGTTGGTTACGGAGACCGTAGAAGAACACAACAGAAGGTGTGTGATCTTGTTAACGCAGAATATTCGAATCGGGAACCTATTACCCAGTCCGTAGTTAGCAAAACATTAAAACGATTTAGACAATCAGATCATGTGAAGGATCGTTCTAAATCTGGACTTTCAAAATTTAAAACAAGCGATGACAACGAGTTAGATATTCTATTGGAAATTACAAAAAAAAAATTCCCATACAGCCACTCGTCAGCTTTTCCTAGATCACAACATAATAAAGATACCTTTAGGTCGTATACTGAATGAAGAAAAATTGCATCCATACAAACCCATTCTATTGCAAGAATTATCTGAACATGACTAAGATAGACGCATTGAATTTGCGAAGACATGATGGAACGAATCAATAATGATTCTAATCTAATTCATAATATTGTTTTTTCTGACGAGGCAACATTTTGTCTTAACGAAAGAGTTAACAGGCCTAACTGCCGGCACTGGTCTATTAGGAATCCCCACTGGATAATCAACAGTCATTCTCAAAGACAATAAAAGATAAACGATGAAAATCTTACAGGATAGTTTACAGTTACTCCAAGAGCAAGTTTATTCCAACTTGTGCAGGTCTTTTTCCCGATGAAAATAATTTTGATACCCCTAACAGGAATCTGTGGTATCAACACGAGGGAGCACCTCCTCACTATGGAATCAATGTTCGTATATATTTGGATGCGATTTTTCCTAATCGATGGATAGGCAGAAGAGGTCCTGTTGGAGGCCTGCAAGGAGTCCCGACCTTACGGCAGTCGATTTTTTTATGAGATCATTTGAAAACCAAAGTTTACCAAAGTCGACCTGAAACTGTAGAAGATTTGCAACAAAGAATTCAATATGAAACTCTGTTCAGGCTCTTTATGACTGATTGGGTCATTGCCTCGCAGTTAACGGTAGACATTTTTTGAGCAGTAGTTTACCTTAAAAATAAATCTAGAGTATTTATTAACAGTTTTTTGTCTCTATTTGACACTTGTCCAATTTGACGTTTGTCTAAAACTGGTTTCCAGGGAAGGCGGTACTTATTTTCTCATTTACAGTAAATCTATTGATTTAAACCAAATTAAAGACTGATGGCCGAATACTAGTGTTTGGCAAAATATTCTAACGGAAAGCTTATAAAAAATTTAATCAATATTTGTTGATTAAATTTTTAACCATTTTCTGTTGTATTTTTACCTATAAATTTGAATTAATCTGGAATTGTTTTGAATGTAAGAAACGCTTTTTTGTACTCTGTATAATCAAAATGTGCTCATAATAAAATATCATTTACAAATTAACTATCCAAATACCAGAAATTGCCATCCCGGGCGACTTTAATGTCCACAACATCAACTGGCTTTAAATATTCAAATACTACCGACCGAACAAGGTCGTGAAGCCGAATCATTTTCAATCAGTTGTGGCTTGACTCATCACTTATTGATGTAACCAACCACGGATTCCTGATCGAGACGAGAGAGTTCGCCAGTCTTCTTGATCTGCTTTTAACCACCAATCCGGAGATTTACACGGTCAGCGTAAATCCGCCGTTAGGTTTCTTCCGACCATAAACTACTACTTTCGACATCGAGTATTCTACCAATCAGTGACAGAGAAGCGCCCAAACCGCGCAAGATTTGGCACTACAAACTGCTAAAATGGGAAGATCTCATGGAATATTTTCGAACTTTGCCTTGGTTGGACGTTTGTTTTCGATCCGACGACCCATCTGACTGCGCCAGGGAGGTTTCCGATGTTATTTTGGCCGGTATGGAGGCTTAAACATCCCTTTTTTCGAAGAAATGCCCTTCCAACGGCAAGCCTTGGTTTGACCTAAAATGCAAAGGAAAGCTGTTTGCTTCTAAACATCTTGCATACCGACAGTGGCGTGAACATCCTAACACCATAAATCGTAACATCTTTGTTCGTGCCAGGAAACAGATGCAAAGAAATTATCGACGAAACCAAGGAGGTACACAATCAACGGATTAGAAACAAACTTTTCGCTTGTCCAGGCAATTCCAGGTCCTTTTGGTCAAGTCGCTAAGGCAGTTAGTCAAAATTTCACCAAATCCACCATACCACCACTCACACGGCCAGATAATTCTATTGCAACGACACCTGTTGAGGAAAGCGAACTTGTTGGCTGAACTCTTTGCTTTCACATTCTACTGTCGATTTCCAAGGAAAAACACCACCTACTATTCCCATATTGCAGTCAAGGATGCCCGATATTGTCTTTAGACAGCGTATCATAAAACGTATTTTGATGAAGCTAGACACCAAAAAGGCTTCAGGCGCTGACGGAATACCTGCCATAGTTCTCAAGAACTGTGCGAGGGAACTAACACCAGTTTTCTGTAGACTTTTTCAACCTATCCTACAGAAAGGGAATATTTCCTTCCTGCTGGAAATGTGCCACAGTTCAGCCGATACCTACAAAAAAGGCAAGAAGACCTTGCCAAATAACTACCGACCAATCGCACTACTCTCAATAATATCGAAAGTCATGGAAAAGGCTATCAATCAGCATCTTCTAAAATATCTTAAGGATTCAACATTATTAGTGATCACCAATATGGCTTTCGTAAAAACAGATCAACAGGAGATCTTCTGACTTATGTAACACATGTTTGGAAACAACGCAATTGAACACTTTGGAGAATCTCGAGCGGTTGCTCTTGACATATCCAAGGCATTTGACCGTGTTGGCACGATGGGCTGTTGGCTAAGCTACGTTCTTATGGTATGTCTGAAAAGTTCTGTTTGTGGCTCTCATGTTTCCTCAGAGAGCGTTCTTTACGAGTGGCAGTCGACGGATTTCTTTCTAACACCTTCACTTTATCAACGCTGGTGTGCCCCAAGGTTCCATACTGTCTCTTACTCTCTTCCTCATTTATATTAACGATCTGCTGGAAAAGACCGAGAATCCAATCTAACAGCTTTGCAGATGACAGTAACACTTATCTCTTCATTCACTTTGAACGCTCGGACATCGACTACTCAGACGAATATATCCGCAGACAGCAGGAAGTCATTCAACTTAACAAAGACCTGGAAGAAATTCTATCTTGGGGTGGTGACAATAACCAAGTGGAATTTAACGCTACAAAAACCCAGGCGGCAGTTTTTTTCTAAAAAAGTTAACGTTGCAGAACCCGACATAGTTATGTCGGGGCACTCCATCCCCCCTAACATCGTCCACTCAATCTTTTAGGCGTTAAATTTGGAGTAAATATGTCCTGCATGAACATGTTGCAGGCATAGCAAGGAGAGCTTCTCAAAAGTTGGGAATATTGTTTCGAACCAGAAAGCTTTACACTCCACAACAACTGTTAATTTTCTTTACAAAGCTCAAATTCGAACCAACTATGGAATACTGTTCCCATGTTTGGAGCTCCGCTCCCAAACATACACTGCATTTGTTGGAATTATTTATCCAGAGAAGAAGCTATTACGTCTGATTGGACACAACCGGAACCGACCGACGGCCTTGATTCGCTGGAACATCGAAGAACGGTTTGGCGACTTGAGCCTTATTCTACAAGTACTTTCATGGAAAGTGTTCGAAAGATGTGGCCCGTTTAATTCCTCCCAGAGCGGTGCATATTAGAAGTACACGTCGCGCTAATACTTCACATCCGTATGAAGTTCAGCTTGTTACTCTCCCGTACAACGCTTTTCAAGCAGTCTTTTATATGGAGATCATACCTTTGGAATAGTTTGCCCAGGACTGTGTTTCCCATCGAGTACAATCTAGAGCGATTCAAGAACGCACGTGAATCCCCCTGTAGGCACGTGTGCTAGACCCATAAAAAAAAATCATACCCCTTAAGGCATATATAGGAGCAGCAGGCAGCTGATTTCTGTTTTATTGATAGGTTTCAGAATTAATTAATACAAGCAGTTTATTCTTGGAACTGTATCTCTACGAATCAAAACAATTTTCTCTAATTTACTTAATACATATTTGTTTGATTAAGTGCATTATTTCAAATATTTTTAATACTTATTCTTGTATGAACTTCATAGCGCATATTATTTTTACTTTCAACGTAATGGAAATATTAATAACCATATAATACATCAATCAAGATTAGAATGCACTTATATGGATCAATTCACTGACAATCTGAGGACAGTAATTTTTATTCTCTCTCTAAATTACGCAGTATGTAAACAATTGCGCACCTTTTATAATGATTGATGACGGAAGTATTAGTATTGCTTACAAAAACTGTTAATGATGCTTTTAATTGTCCAGAAGAATGACGATTTTGATAGGGGAAAGTACTTACTAATTTTTATGGAAAATATAAGTTACTAGAGCATAGACTAGAGGTCGAGAAAATGGGATATATCTCACCACAGAAACAACAGTTAAATAAACTCTCATATAAAAATTTTACTAAGGGACTATTACTGATCGTTTGGAAGTCTTATGACATGACGACCTCTTGCTTTTAATTTCAATGATAAAATAAGCACCTAATAAATTTTTGTTTATCGTCTATTTTACACCAGGTTATTATGGTTCGCCCGTCAAAAGAAGTTGCAACATAGACTTTCTTACTGGGAACTTGCAGAAAATTCCAGATACATTATATCTACGAGGGTGGTGTTCTAAAAAGTTATCTACCTACTTATGAAAGAAAACTTCACAAAATACTGCCCAAACTACATACCTGCAACTTACTTAGTCCCACCGTAACTCTCAATTGTTTCATTCCATTTCAAAAAAAAAATTTTGTGAGCTTCTCCAAAGCGTCACTACAGCGGCCCTCTTCCCTAAGAAAAAATTTTGTCCACTGAGTGTCGTACGAAGGACCACATAAATCAAGAGAAATAAAGTGAATGATTTTAACTGAATTCATAGCTTTCAGTAATTATGCTTGAACTATGACAAGCTTGTGGACCCTACAATTCTCGTGATAACTTCAAAGTTTGGGTGCTCTGTGAATTCGGAGCGTTTGTTTCTAATTATAAACCCTTTTTACCCATACATTCAATAATTAAAATTCTTTTACCAGTCCAAAAAATATTTGATATACACATTCCGAATACAGTTAAGTTTTCACCTTCCTTTGGAGGTTAAGGGAACCTCATCAAACTATAACGTCTAGTCTCTGCAATTCGTGAAAAATACCTGTTGGCCTTTTTTCCTAAAGTCGGCTAAACAAGTGAGAAATTTTTTTTTTTTTCCCTCCAATTTTCTACCTGTAGTAAGATTTAAGATCTTAGAAGGTTGGTGATCTAATATTATTATAACTATATTTATCGGATATACCAAGCTTCTTTCGGCAATGCACTAGGAGCTTCATTTATCCAATCTAAATAGCAGCAAACTCTCAAAAAGCCGGCTTCCAACGGTGTCTTCTTGATCTGAAGGTTATCCCAGAAACTATTTTAGTTTAGTAAAATCTTCATAATAATGGGTCATGATTTCCTGTATCTTTTGAATTTGCTTTATCCATTTTTTCTTACGCTCATTTAAGCACCTGACAAAAAGTCACCAGCAAAAGTATGAAAGTAGTAACAAAACTCTTCAAAGGGCAACAAGTTAATTTTTTATGACGTCTTTTTCATCAGTAGATACCTTTCAGACAAACCCAAATATATTAATGTTTATAAAACATAGAATTTACTGATCTAGTCATTCTGAATACCTCGCACCGTTTTTTTGAATGAAGAAACTGAAAAATGAAAATCTTATTTACTAAATATATAGATAAACTTACCCTAAAAATAATTATATAGTCTTCTTTTTACCTCTCACTGCCAAGAAATTTGGGAAAAATTATCACCCAATCTCCGGTTTTTGTAACACTTTATAAGATATTTGTTAAAATAATTAACAAAAAATTAGACGATTTCCAACCGATCGGAACAAGCTAATCTGCTGGAGAAGGCAAAAGAATATAAATCTGACTAGTCTAGTTGGATTTGTGACTTTTTAAACCATCGACTCTCTAAAGATTAGGCAATTTTAGAGGTGGCACTGAGGGGAATGCAAAGGGTTTATCGACTATAGATAGACGTATCGATAGTCTTAACCACTGCATGATCGACATCAGAACAGGGCGTTTAACTAGTACACTGTCGGAGACACGGTGGTTTAATATCAGGAGACATAAGCCAGGGGCGGAGTACATGTTTTTTTTTCCCGTATTTTTTATTCAATCTGATTTCCCCTTCGAGGACATACTGTCCCACCTTAAAGGCTTTACTAGCTACGATAAGCACTCGATAGTTTAATAATAGTTAGAAGTGGGGCGGGGGGATGGAGATAACGAGAGTTTTGTAAAGAATTGTTGGGAAAAATTAAAACTAAGCCGTCAGTGACACCTGAGTCAATATATAAAACATCTCCAGTTCAAAGTTTATAGAGAATGTCAAAAAGCTATGTCGTTTTGTGGATTGTGATAACTAAGTGATAGCATAAGGGAACTTAACCAGATCACCGATTACTATAACTAAGAAGTCTAGGCGGGGGGCCACCCCCACCCCCCCCCCCCCCGGGGGGGGTATGGGCAGCGCTTTCAGGAAGCAGTATCTAAGGTGAACTAAAAAAAAGCAAGGATGTGAAAGTCCCCCATATAGACTCTATGAAACGCGGGTGTTTGACCAGTCTATAGTGCTCACTGTAATGGGGTCAGACAATGAACACTTACAACGCTTAACCATTCAAAAATTGAATTATCACATACGAGTGCAATGCTCAATATCATCTCTAATGAGATTCCGGCAATCAACCAGATTCGATACGGAATTATATATATTATAATCTATATTATTAGATATATATATATATATATATATATAGTATGATATACTATATATTTTATATATATCGTACCCATTAGACTTAGATCCCGGGGTTTTGTCCTTGACCAGTCTGCGCTCACGTACCCTGATGGGGCCTCATGACCATGAATCACTTTACAAGGCTTAACTATTCGAAAAAAATTGAATTTATCACATGAGAGCAATTGCACATATTGATCTCTTAAGAGATGGCAAAAAAGACGATAGGAATATCACAAATGGAAGAAGTCGCTGAAAAGAGTGACAAACTTGGTTTTGTGGGCTACAACTAAACTGGATCTGCTGAAGGAAGGATTGGAGAAGGCAGCCGAGATGAGATAGACTCCACGACTCTTTAGTAGATAGATGGACCGATAGACGATCTATGTACAAGAAAACACAATTAAAAAACTTAAACATATCAGGAATATCTATTTTTGCGGGAGGACGGAAATTTTTAGCGATATACTTTTGGACATAGTCCTTTATAGTTTACTTTAATTATTATAGCGTAGTGAATTTGCGACTCTAGTTGCTCTAAGAAATAAGGCCTATTTGAAAACATATATCTCCCTTTTACCATAGAGAAGTGATGCCATTGAAAGATCGGAAATAAGCAGGCGTGCGTGTTCTGGGACGTATTTTTTACTGTACTATATATCATAACATTTAACATGGTTTAAATAGCAAGAGGTTTTTCCAATTACTTGTTTTACAATTTCTGTCTATTCGTAAAGACTATTTTTGAAACCTCTTAATAAAATGTCTATTAGAAACTTACATATATGTTTTATTATGTATATTATATATATACATATATATATATTATTTATGTATCTATATATTATTATATTATTATATATATATACTGAGTTGTTATTATTTATTATTATATGATATCATATTATATGTATTATTTATATTATATATAGATATATAATTACATATATTTTATCTTGTATAGGTCTTCCCGGGTTAAGTGTTTTACCATTTTTTTCGGTTGAGACGAATTTGTCTTGTCAAATACCTTCACTGATGATAACGCCGGTGTGTCCCCGCGGTTCCTATATTGTGTATCGTCTCCTCCTTTTCCTGTTCACTTTCAATAACGATCTGCTGGCAAAAGGACCAGATGAAACCCAAACTACAGCCTTGTTAACAGAGGTGGCAGTACGTTTATTTGGTTCATTCACTTTAAAACGGTATCGAACATCAGCTATTCGTGCCCAAATATCACAGGACACCAGGATAAAAAATCGTTCAACTGTAGTAATGCCTGATGGATATTCGATCTACAAACACAGGCTAGCAGTTTTTCCTAAAAAAAAGTTAACGGTACCCGACCCAAATTATGTTGGGACATTCTATTCCAAGTTACTGGGCGTCGTTAACTTGGGAGCAAAAATATTGTCTTCGGCATAAAATGTTGCATGCCAGTTTAGCAAAACGAGTGTAGAGCTTCCTCAAAAGATGGAGAGTAGTATTTCGAATAAAAAGCTATACCACTCCACAACCTCAAACTACTAATTCTATATATAGCTCAGATTCGACTAAACGATGAAGGATTACCGATCGCTCTCCCCCCACCCCCCCCCCCCCCCCCCCCCCTCTCTGTTTGAGGCGTCTGATCCTCCCAAACATACATGTGCATTTGTTGATTTCTATTCAGAAGTCGAGCTATTCGTCTAATTGGGACCTATAGAACTCACAAGAAATCCTGAGACCGTGGAACATTGAAATAATGGTTGGCGACTTGAGTCTATTCTACAAGTATTTTCATAAAAAAAAACAGTTTTTATATTTTTTTATTGCCTGAGGATATATGTGTGTAATTGACGTTTTTTGTTGAGTGTTCGGTTAATCCGTCTGGCTCGGTTTTTGCACCGATTTTCTCCGAAAATATTTGACATATGAGAAAAGTTGATATTTGGTACTAATATAGGAATTTGATGATTCTTAATCCGATCGTGTATATGCAGTTTTTGAAATGTTAAATTGTGGATACTTAATGGGTTATGCTTTTGGGGACGTCTTGTTGTTTAGGGTGCTGTGGACATCGAAAACGTTTAAAAGTAAAAAAGTAACAAGTTTTACTAGGTGTTTTGTTTTTCATTCGCATTTCGAGTGGAGTGGTGTCGAAATAAATGCTTTGTAAAAACACACTTGTGCTTTTGTTTTATTTTGATAAAAAGTGTCGGAAAAAAAATTCGCGTTGTGACCCCCTCCTTTTATTCTCGTAAATTAGATATTAACTTGATCTATGTAATATAATGTTGAAAAAAGTTCTGGAGGAATTTTTTCTTCTACAGTGGTGCCAGATTTGGACGAAAATAATATTATCTAAGTAGTTGCTATTATCTTTAATTAACTTATTTGGATGTTTGAATCAAAATTAAAACACAAAAAATTTCAATGTCATCGGGAAAATAAAAAATTTATTGAAAAACCCCCTCATTATGGGAAGTTTGTTTTGATAGTCTACTGATCTTTTCATGCTTTCCATATACAAATCAAATTTTTATTTCAAAATCAAGTTAACGTACAGGAATACTAATATAGCGCAAGTTCCAAAAAGCATTGACTGGTAATTATAGCTTATAAATTTATTTACAAATTTTATATAAGTAAACTGCCATAGTTATTAAGATCATTTACCAAAAATCTAGTATTATTTGGTGATTACCCAATTGAGAATTCCCACGTATATGGATTGTTATTTTTTATATAGTGCAAATAGGATGAGTATATTTTATCTATGATGCAACAATCTAAGAATACGCATCAGTAGGAGTAACGCTTTTTACGAAAAAATAAAAGTTTTTATATATCAGACCCCATTAGGGGGCACAAATTAAAAACACACTGGATTCCTGTTAAGGAACTTATGACTTTAAATTATAATGAATAATGTGGTCATCCATAAATTTGTTTATTAAGTATTGATATGATTATTTAATTATGAGAAAACATTCTTGCAATTAATAGCTTCTTATTTTATTTCTAATTAATTAAACAACAAGTGGAAAAACTCATTTTGGGATGTTGTTTTTGAGTGTCGCACTTGTATCAGTTTATATGCCTTCTCATAACAAAATTTTTATTTCAAAAGCATTAACTTACGGAAATATCATACAATAAGCGCATGAGTTCCCAATTTGTGCACTTGACCGGTATTTATTGCTTAAATTTAGATTTGACATAATTTTAAAATACGTAAACCATAGTCTAATATTCTACAAAAAATTTAGTATTATATGTGATTACCTCATGTTGCGTAGATTCCTACATTTGGAAGGTACATAAAAAGTTTAATACTCTTATTTGTTATTAAAGTGAATAAATGAGATTCATAGTGCTCGATATATTTATTTTATTAGACGACCGTTACCCCCGTATTCTTTAATCTCATATCTTTATAAGATTCGTAGTACTTATTGTAGTAGCACATTCTTAAAGTTTTTTGTTACTGGACGAAATATAATGAATAGTAACTTTGTTTTTAGCTTTAGTATTGGTAATAAAATAAACAAAAATAAAAAGGTTAATAATGCAAAAAATGATTTATATTAATTTGTGATGCAGTATATTACTTAAATTTGATTTTAATTCTGCCTAGTTGAGTATTGTAACTAGTGTAAAAAAACTAAGCATTAATTTTTTGTCATTCTAATTAATGTTGGAAAATAAAGAAAAAAAAAACTCTGTCCTTTTTTTTTAGTGTTCCGTACGTAACCACTGTTCTCCATAATGATCACTTCGGTTGTTTGTCTTGTTCTGTCTGTCTGTCACCACCCGATGTTTCTCAGAATAGCTGTTTGGACATAGTAAGATAAGTGATATTTTGGTTAATAATATAGGAATTGATGGACCTCGCTTAGAGCCATGTGTAGTTTTGGAAGGTTTAATTTTTTGAACTTAAGGGTGGTTAGTTTTGGGTAAGGTGGTTGATATATTCGGGAAGGTTTGAAAAAAGATATTTTTTTTACTAGGTTAGTTCGAGTGTAGTATGTCAAATGTGAAGCTAAATGTGAAAACTACGAGGTAAAATAAAATCGTTGATATCTAATTGTAATTACTTGCGCGCACTGTTTTTTTTCTTTGTATTATATTTTAAAAAATCGCGATTTTATAAATCCCAGCTTTGTTCCGTCCCGCTCTTATCTCGAAAAGTTAACTCTATCAAAAAAATTTTTGAAAAAATTCTGGAAATATTCTTTCCACGGGAGTTGTAGATTGAACGAAAAGTTCATCAATCTGAGTTGCATTGCCTTTTAACATAATTTTTTCTGGCGATATTTAAATAAAAAATACGTAAAAATTTCAATGGTCATCAGATTTTCAATAAATGGATTGGAATAACAAAACTTGACGTGCGCTTCCCCTCCTCACCCTCGCGCGCGCGCGCTTCTGAGAATAATTCTAAGCTTTGGGTCCCTGTGTTTATGGTGAAGTCAGTGATCATGTTTATACATCTTGTTAACAAAATAGTTTTATTTCAAAAGCACTCAAACGTTTATGGGAACCACTAATTGCGCAAGTTTCAACCTTGCATCTTGACGTTGTTTAAGTTAATAGAAGCGCATGACTTTATGTTTTTTTAATTACATGAAAGAAACACTCTAGTAATCCCTTTTTAAATTTATTAATGTAATCATAGTATATTTATTTATTTATATAGTTTATTATGATATTAGACTACGTGGATTATTTTGATATAGTTATTTTTATATATATATATATATATATATATTTTTATTTATTTTGATATTTATATTTAGTATGTTTATTTACATATAATTTTACTATTATCATTAATAACATTATTTCATTGATAAATATTATATATATATATATTGTTATAATATTCAATATAGTTATATGTTATATATATTATGTATATATAATATTTATTTATTTATTTATGTATGTATATATTATTGTCAATGATTAATAGATTGATAATACGAGTTGTGTTAACATATTTAGCTGGAAATATTGTATAACGGTTGTTTATATTAGTTGTCAAATTAGGAGAATTAACTTTTATTCCATCGCAACATGACTAAATAGCAACGTAGGAGGACTTTAAGTAGCTTCCAAGTCGAGTAAAAATAAAAAGGTTTTATACATTCACCCCATTAGGGGCACAAATATAAACACACTGGTTCCTGTTATAGTACTTATGACTTTAAAAATTAAAAGGAATATTGGGAGCAACCAGTAAATTTTTATATTATTGATATGATTATTAATAAACTTCTTACATATATTCGCTTCTCATTATTTTTATTTTATTAAACAAATGGAAAATTTGTCCAGAGGTATGGCCTTTTTTCAATACTTTAGAATATTTATATCAGTACAATGCAATTAAAAAATAATTATTTTAAAATGTTTGTTGTTCTTTTGTTTAAATGATCCTAATATTATATAAATGTAATACGTTTCTTTTTTTTTTTTTCAGAGTGTCAGCTTTTATTCGATAACTTCAGCTAACATACTTATGAGAAAGATATTTTATCTTATAGTAGTTGATTGTTTTCGGGGGCCTCCATTTTTTGCAAGATTCTCTACAATTTTGTTGAAAAATCATAAAGTGAGTCCAATTTTGCATAAAAACTCATCTACCATTCCCAATCTTTTGTCCCAAAGAAATTACAACAATGTTTGGGAACGGAAAATAAAAAAATATCCAAAAGTTATTGTTGATGTTAATGATTTGAATATTATAGTGAGGTAAAAATTGTAACAAGATGAAGTACTTATATAAAATAATTAGTTTCTTGTTTAAATATTATGCAATGACGTAATTTAGTTATAATTGATTTTCCGCCTATTAAATTATTGAATGGTGTTAACTCAGCACGTGATCCAATTTTTGGAGCGAAAGTATTCATAAAAAAACAGCTGATCAAACATTAGAAGTTCGAAATGGTTATTGGTTCGAAATACACGGTTATACATTGATTATTATTTTTTTGGTTTTTGTCTGTACTTGCTTACAGCATTTTTTATGATAACTTATTTCAAATTTGGTTAACAAAAATATTTTTTAAGGTAATTGTGAATTTATCTTTATTAAACGAGGAAGTGTGTGACTAATTGGTATATTATTTTAGTGGTCATTCACCCTTTAACCATCGTTTGAACTCACAAAGTTACACGTTAGAATAGAAATTTTCATAGGAACTTTTTGAGCCCACTACTTTTCAATATAATAATAGATGAAATAATTCGATAAGTTCGTCAGCTTAAGGTTATAAATGAAAAATAAAGATACAAGTTATGTGACGACGCTAAACTGATACTAGAGAAAGAAGACAGTCTTCGGAGGTTGCTTTACCAACATAACAAAATGATAAAAGAAATCGAATGATAATACCGAAAGCAAAATAATGTGGAGGAGAACATTCAAAACATCACACAGATATAGGCTTCTGATTTGTAAAAATTATACAATAGAAACGAGGTTTAAAGATCTTGATATATACAGGGAGTTATGAAAATTTCTTAATATAGTCAAACTGCTATACCTCTGTAGTAAAAGCAATTGGAAAAAATATTGATAAATAGCGCATCTTGATAATAACATAATACTAACTTAGAGGGGTCTCAAACTTTTTAATGACCACCCCTGTCTAATTGCCGGTAAATTAAAACTGCTTACCGATGCCTATTTTATTATTGCAGTTAGTTGACTATTTTAGTATCTGCCTGTTTCTAAATAACTAAAAACAAAAATAATATTTGTTTATAAAATATTTCCAGACGTCCGGCACCGATTGGTGTTGGAGGGCTCAGAATAGGGACGAATGGAGGAGCTTGGTAGGTCTATGTCTAAGGCTGGACGAGAAGTAGCTGTTGATAATGATGATTTTCAGACGTAAATAAGTAAGATGTATTTGACATGTTACCGATGGGTGACATGGGTTTCGGTCGTCTCTCTTCAATTCACTTTTAAAAATTTGTCTCTCTCTCTCTCTCTCTGTCTCATAATTTCATTTATTGCTTTGGATAATTATAGATTGGTGTCCCATATTTGTGTTATTGTACAAATACAATGAAAGGATGGAGCAACATGGAGAGTTTTATTGGAGATGCCGAGCTTTTTGTTTGCCAAAGTTTGAGAAAAACAATTAGTATGAGATTCCACGCAGCAAAAATTTAGCAGTCAAACGTACATATATGCGGCTTGAGTGTTCACTGGATAAAAAATTAGTGCAGAAGTTTGTCAAATCTATCGACTTAAAGTACATCTTGCGTAAGGCGACCAAGAACATCAACCAGCGATATAAACATTGGGCGCGTTCTAGTCTCAGGTCACGAGAATTCCGACCTTTTCATATGTAAACGGTCAGAAGTCGTAAATGAGCTCGGACATTCATTAAAATTCATTTTTGCACCCTTATCAATTGAGGTAAAAATTAAAGCCAGCTGTTCAATAAATGTTTGAGTACTTTTCAATATTTCTATTTTAAGGAAAATGTCAATAAACTGAATTGATCATTAAAAGCCTTTATACTCTCTAAAGCGTTGGCTCGAGCCGTAATGTCGGTACGAGAATGATGAGCCCGTAATAAATTGATTTCTGAAAGAGGTTACATCAATTGCTCCATCTAGCTCTGATTTGACGCCGAAGGTTCTTGTAAAAATATTTCAGAAAGCGAGTTTTCAATTTAAGAAAATATCCAGCAAGAAATAGCAACAATCAAACAGCAGAGCACATTATTTTAATGACTATAACTTGATTTAAAATAAAGATTCCTTTTTATTTATTAATTTTTTTGCATCTTAAAAATTTTAAAATTAAACTCTTATTTAAATAAAAATCCTTTTATTATTATTTTAGATTATATAACATGCAGAAATCCAAAAGATACATGCACATTATTATCACCACTCAAAATTATTAGAAGGATACACTGGAAATTTTGATGATTTTTGTAAATTATTTTTAGCTGGCAAGCGTAAGTAATATTACGTTATTGTGTATTATTATAGTTAGGGTGAACTAGTTAATAGCCAACCGCATGTACTGGTAAAACCAAAAAACTATTTTTGTTATATAACGAGATTTCTTGGTTGCGTAAGATCTATCATAGATATCTGAAAGAAACAACCAAATATTGTGATATAAAACAGGTTCAGTTTACCAGAAAAGTGATTTTGTTATTTAATTTTTTTATTTCTAGGTTTGTCGTATCGCTGCGTATAGGCTTTTTATTTAAGGCCTTTTCGATATTTGAAAAGGAAGTTATATAGTTTGCGTAAGTTTGTTATTTCATTGAAAGTATATTTTAGAAAAGGATTTTTAAAGTATTTTTCAAATTGTAAACTAAAAGCTCTTTGGAATATTTCTTTATGGCAATGATATCTCTATGGAACTAGAAAACAGAATTCAAAATTTTTTGAACTCTAATAACTTTTGTAATACCATTTATGTTGAAAAATCTTAAATAAAGAAGGGATACAGTCCATGAAACGTAGGGATGAAAAAATTTAATGACAAAATTATTGTTTCAATAAATTGACCTTCCTGTTTGTTGCGGTATCTATGATGGTTAATTTTCAATAGAATTAATTAGTGAGTATTATTGAAAAGTTATCGGTATTTTAATGATTTATAATTTACCGTTCTACATGAAGTTATCTACAGTATACTAATTCAATTTTGAATTCTTTCTATTAGCAAAATTTCGATTTGTATCCCTACTAGATATATTCTTGTTCAAAAGGGCTATGTTTTATTGGTACACCTTTTTAAAACTATTTGCGTTCCTGTACGTTATCTGTAGTAAACAATATTCACTGTGAGAACAATAATTGGATATAATCGACGTGACTTTTTTTATTTATTTCCTAAATATGCTTTTCTGCTATTCCTCTATATTATTATTATAAAAATTAAGAGAAGAAGTCTATGTATTTGTTATTCACACTACCTCAACTTACAGCTGACTTCTTACTTGATTCTCTGCTTGTACAATACACTTCCGTATACAAGATGTTATAAAATTTTTTAATGTATTGAAATCGGTGAGTCCTTGAATCAATTGGAGACAAATTTAAGATTGAAGTAGCATACAATAAACTATGTTCTGGCTTGCGAAAGCCTAAAATTTAAAAGCATCCTTGCCCTCAGTGGGTCGCTGTTTTAAGGCCACAAATCGATAGAGGAATTGTTACTAACAATTTATCGACTACGCAGTTCGATTCTAACCCATTAATAAAAATCTATGTCAACTACTAAAAATGAAATTATTACATATTTCAGCAGTCACCACTTCTCTGTTGGTCTGTGGTCTTGAGAATCTCCTGACGGAGCAGGTCTGCTTTTAAATTCCAGGCTTTTTCAACTAGACATACAATTGTTGTACCTTACTGCAACGTTATGCCTGTACTGCAATAGGTACTTCGAGTTTTGTTCGTCATTTATCGAACCTAGCTCTGCTGATGAGCCGTGATAGGCAAAATACGTCCCGAGATGGATTGACAGATAAGAGAATAGTTGTCACTGCTAAAATCTAGACTTTGTTAATTTTTAATAGAGGCACAGATTTTTACAAATTGAATACCAATTTTTAATATATTTAAACATGGTTGGGAATTTAAAAAATTACCTGAGGAGGTAATGTAAAAAATAAAACACTCCAATCCATAGAAGAAGAAAATGACATAGAGAGAATTGCCTGACTGAAATTGAACTTGCTTGTTATTTTGGGCAATCTAATAAACTGTCAGAATTTAAGTTATTCTCTGCATTAAAGTAAATAAAAGAAAAAGGCTTTTCCCTATGAATTGAAAATGTCGTGTTAATACATTATTACACAGTAAACACAGTTAATTGTATTCATTTGTTTGTTGTTGCGCAAAAAAACCCTAGACGTTATAAGAAATATCCGTTCTGCATACAAAATAAAGTAAAAACTTACAAATATCATTAAAACATTATAAAATGCCTCTCTCTTCACTTTCTATATATATAATATATATATATATATATATATATATATATATAATATATATATATATATTATATATATGTATGAGGCTTCTTTTTAATCTCGGACACTCCCTTCTCCAAAATAAGAAGCAATTCCAGAGCTCGGGTTGGTCTCAAATTTTAGGTTTTTATATTATATTATTTTATAATGAATTTATATATCCGCAATTTTTTTTTATTCTAGGCTACTATACCTGTGATTTAGGGCATTGCTATAAAATGATAGAAATTGTTAAATGATGCTATCAGTGATTGACGGGCATTTCCGTACCATTTTTTGAACCATACTAGAGATCGCCAGAAACCCTTCAGAACCAAAATTTCCCCTCTATAGTTGGAAATATGGAAATACTGATTCCATTACTATTTTTTCAGGACGGGCTAACAAACTCTTAGAAAACGATCCAAGTACTTACATAAAACAAAACTGGATAATTCTGGACCATTTTGGACCATTTCTTAACCTCGAAAAAACCCAATCACCTTTACATCGTTAAAAAACGTGGCTCTGGTGATGCTATTTATCTTTATTAGGACTCACGGGTTAAAATACCTTTTGAAAATCATCAGAATATCGTCTGGACATTGTAGCTAAAAATTTAGAAACAATTGGGACCAAACCAGAATGGTCAGCACCCTAGTTTAGCCAATATAAGTAGAAAAATGGAATTATCGATTTTTCTGAGGTTATTTAGGATGAGGACTGAAATACCTCTTCAAATTCACATGAAATATCGAGGAATACAAAATCGTATAACTTTGACCATTTTGAAAAATTCAAAACCTGAGAAATATGCGCTAAAACTTGATATTTATTTTATTTTTTTTATTTTTTTATTTATTTATTTATTTGAACCAGAACTTATTACAATTCAATAC
>JAHKBH010001597.1:0-12435 GCA_019049505.1 Pachyrhynchus sulphureomaculatus
GTATCGATTGAAGGTTGGTACTTCATAAAACTCATATGGATTTTTAGAAAAGGGCCACATCTATTTGTCAGACTAAAAACATTTCAGCTTACGTGTGCACCGGTGTAGCCTTCCTCAAACACCCATCCATATTTATTCATTCGTTGCTATGAAATAAAATAGATAGAAAGGTATTTACAACACTGATCTATTCGTGTCTTGTGATTGAACAGCTAGGTGCTGCAGCTAATCATGTGCGTTCGAAGTTTTTTATTGGTTTATATTTCAGTTGTGTCATAAATATAAATGAAAAAAACAGATCTGACAATGTAAAATACAGCTTCAGCTATATTCTCATGTAAGTAAATAAATACAGAAAGGAGTATAAAACTAAAAAAATTCTATTATACACAGACCGACAAATAATTTATCAGACTGTTGAAATAGATCATGATTCATCCATGGCGTATAAGTTTAACATTTCATTTTAAAGTTTATCCTTTTCAAATTTTTGGGTTTACTTTTTAACGTTAAATATTTTCAGATGACTCTGATATTTTATTTTAATAGTAAAAAAAAGAATTGTATCAATTAAAAAAAACGGTCAAGTGCAAGTTGGACTTGCGCAATTAGTGTTCCGTACATTAATTGCTTTTAAAATAAAAATTTTTCTTATGAAAGTATAAAATGATCAGTAATTTCACAAAACACATCCCAAATGAGTTTTTAACACAAGGTTTTTTTTTTCCGATCTTTACTGAAAACTGAGGATCATGAAATTTAGGTTTTTTTTATATATCAGTTAAATTATTAAAGGTAATGCACTGCGCAACATTTTTGTTCAATCTACAGCCCCTGTAGAGAATATTCCAGAATTTTTTCAAAATTTTTT
Source organism: Pachyrhynchus sulphureomaculatus (assembly GCA_019049505.1). Lineage (NCBI taxonomy): Eukaryota > Metazoa > Arthropoda > Insecta > Coleoptera > Curculionidae > Pachyrhynchus > Pachyrhynchus sulphureomaculatus. The sequence goes on from JAHKBH010001597.1 coordinate 872, forward strand.
GATCAGTACTTTTCGAGATAAAGGGGGGACAGAGATTTTTCACACTTTTATAAAAATAATACAAAGAGAAGTGTACGCAAATATTACATTATATATAGAAAAGTAACAGGGCGGCCAAAAAAACTAAGAACGGAAAAAGATAAACGGCGAGTAGATTACGAAAATGGCGAGAAGAGGTACAAGAGTAAACTAAACTGCAGACAGAAAATAGGGAATTTAAGAATTAGGCTGGCAACTTGGAATGTAAGAGGAACGTATACAAAAGGAGCGCTGAAAGAGCTAGTAAAGAGAATTAAGAAAAGTATAAAATAAATATTGTGGCAATCCAAGAATCCAAGCAGTCAGGAGTTGAGATAGTGGAAGTAGAGGGCGCGATCTTCTTTAAAAGTGTGATCGATTGTAGTGTTTGTTTCTCCAACATATTTATTTTTTAAACACAAGTAACTAACAACAAATTTACAGTGAAGAAAAAGGATTAAACTGACAAAAACTCTATAGAAGATAAAAAGTTTGGAATTTGTTTATTATATTCATCGACAGGACCGGCTTTGAATATTTTACAACTAATTATGGAATGTGCGAAATGTAAAATAAGCAATAAGGATGCTTACCTAAATTGTGATGGATGTGATCGTTTTATTCACTCCAATACTAATTGCTCTGGACTTAATGGGTCAGAATTAAAAGTTATGGGATTAAAAGGGATGCGTACCCTGAAATTTTATTGTGAAGAATGCCTGACAGGCATCAGGATGATTCCAAAGCTGATAATGAGGATAGATGAGGTTCAACGTGAGGTCAAAGCACTGAAGTCCCAACTCGGAAATGTAAATGTTGGGGATGTAGTGCAAACGGATGAGACAACTATAGATGAACTCTACGAAAGGCAGAGGAGAATGAATAACATCATGATTTTTAATATGTCTGAGGGGAACGAGTCGGACATCAACAAAGCAACAGAAATTATTGAGACTCTAAAACTAATGAACAAATTGTTGTCAAAAAAAAACTATTCGTATTGGAAAGAGGAATAAGAATGGGAATCGTGCACTGAAAATTATATTATCCAGCGCCGATGATGTCAATAAAGTGATGAGAGCTAATAAGGAGTCTCTTAAGGCGAGGAAATTGTACATAAGTAACGACTTAACTCCTTTACAAATTGTCAACTTGCAGAAAATGAAACAGGAAATTCAGGAAAGAAGATCTAATGGTGAAAATGTTGGTATAAAAATATGTTAAAGGAAAGCCTGTTGTTTGTGAATTAAAAAAACTAAATGTCATGAGTGTTTCAGCAGGTGATGAAATAAATCTGGTATGTTATTATCAGAATGTAAGGGGTCTAAATTCAAAAAATTGTTGACTTTTATTCCTCGGTTTGTGATTGTGAGTTTGATTTGTTGGCTTTAAGTGAGACCTGGCTTCACGAAGATGTTCATAGCTCGGAATTGTTTCCGAGTGAATATACGGTTTACAGAAAGGATAGAAAATTTGATATAACAGGTAAAGAACGTGGTGGTGGTGTTTTACTGGCCGTCAAAAATTATATAAACTCAGAGTCTATGGATGTGACTTTATTTGATCTACAATTTTCGGATATTGATTAGTTGATGGTAAAATGTAGTATTAATGATAAAATTTTGTATGTAGTAGTATTATATATACCTGATAGATTAAGTATTGATGTATATGATCATTTTTTCGAATTTACTGAACAGATTGATTATTTGAGTCGAGACAGTGTATTCATAATGGGTGATTTTAATGCTCCATATTTTGTTGACGGCAACGTTTCTGATCGCAAGACTTTGGTTATCAACAACTTTCTTGAAATTAATCAATGCAAGCAATGGAACAGCATAACTAACTCGAATAATAGACTACTTGATTTAATTATCTCTGGATCAGAGTGTATTGTCAGGAAAGATGATACCCCAATGGTCCCGGAGGATACACATCATCCGGCGCTTATGTTCTCCATTCCAAAAATATATATAAGACAAAAAAAATTCTCTACTAATTCCCCGGCTAAGATTTATAACTTTAGAAAAGCAAATTTTCCTGAATTATACAGAGCCCTATCAGCAGTTGACTGGACGTCTCTTGAGGGTTGTTGTGATGTTGATCTTGCACTGGAGCAATTGTATGATAATGTTTTTCATTTGTTTGATGAACATGTTCCGGTATACAAAAATTTTGCTCATCAGTATCCTCCATGGTTTTCTGCTGATATTATTAAAAATATAAAGAGGAAAGCAAAGCATGCAAAAAAAATTCAAGAGATATGGTAATCACAATGATTATCTAGAATTTAGACGGTTAAGATCAATTTCTAAGCAGCAAATTAAAGCGTCATATGTTTAAATACATGGAGGATGCACAGGCTTCTCTGGCACTGGATCCCCAACGCTTCTGGAGTTATGTCCATTCCAAAAGTAAATCTTCTAGGATTCCCAGTATGATGATGTATAGAAATGACATTCTGAAGTCTCCGTCGAGCATTGTTAACGCGTTTGCAGATTTTTTCAAGGGTGTCTTCGCACTGTCGGAACCAGCAGAGACTTGTCATTCGCTTAGTACGTCGTTGACAATTGTGGAATTCTCGCCCATCACTGGGGATGAAATATTGATGGCCACGAAAAAATTAAAAAATAAGATGACCTCTGGCCCTGAGAATATTCCCTCGTTTCTCATTAGGGACTGTGCGACTGTCCTTGTAAGACCTTTAAAGTATATTTTTAATTTATCAATTAAACAGGGTGTTTATCCGAAACGATGGAAAGAAGGTAGATTAAGTCCTATTTTTAAGAATGGAGACAGGGGAAATGTTGAAAATTACAGGGGTGTCGTTCTACTTTGTAACTTCTCAAAGGTCTTTGAGTCAGTCTTGTATGCACGTATCTATAGCCAAATTAAAAATCAGCACGGATTTGTTAGTAAGAGATCTACGGTAACAAATCTAACTGTTATGACACAGTTCATTTCGGAAATATTAGATGATGGTGAGCAGGTTGATGTTATTTATACAGATTTCTCGAAGGCCTTTGATAGGGATCGACCATCATGTTCTCATCAATAAGTTGTTTTTCTTTGGTTTCACTGATGGTGCGAGGGCTCTTATAAGTTCTTACTTGTTTAATCGAACTCAGTTTGTAGCCTACAACGGATTCAAATCAGAAAGATGTGTGGCTACCTCCGGCGTTCCACAAGGTTCAAATTTGGGACCCTTGCTCTTCATTATGTTCATAAATGACCTTTGCGAGGATTTAAAATGTAACAGGCTAATTTATGCTGATGATTTAAAAATGTTTATGCCAATAGAAAAAACTGAGGATTGTTCCTATCTACAAAGCCAGTTGAATTTCGTGCATTCTTAGTGTTGTGATAACAAACTACATCTAAATGCTCAAAAATGCAAAGTTCTAACATATACTAGAAGGGTAGCGTCAATAGAGTTTCAATATAGAATTCAAGATCATAATTTAAGTAGGTGTAGCACAGCTAAGGATTTGGGAGTTGTTTTTGATGCAAAACTAACATTTGCTCAGCATATAGCATTGAAAGTTCCTGAAGCAATGAAGTCTTACGGATTCATCATTAGGAATTGTAGGGGTTTCACCAATATTGCATCACTGAAGATTTTGTATTTCTGCTTTGTTCGCTCGAAACTGGAATATGCAAGTATTGTCTGGAGTCCAATGTACGAGGTGCATAGAGTTTCACTTGAAAAAGTGCAGAGGAGATTTCTGAAATTTCTGTTGTTTAAGATTAATGGAATGTATCCTGAACGGGGAATCAGCAGCGATTATTTGTGTGAACAGACAAATATTCTTAGCCTGGGAATCAGGAGAGTTTGTGCCTCAATATTATTCCTATATAAAGGATTGCACAATATGATTGATTGCACGGATATACTGTCTCGTATTAACATCAATGTGCCACGGATACACTCACGATCAAGTATGTTTTTTAGATGTGACAGACCTAATACTAATTTGTTATTGAATTCACCTATTCATGTAATGTGTACTAATTTTAATCATGTTTGTAGTGTTTGTGATATATACTGTTCTACTAAGAAGCAATTACTACAGGCTGTCATTGAATAAGTAAATGTCTAAATATTTACCCTATTAAATGGGAAACTGTTGGGTAATAAAGCTATTATTATTATTATTTTATAAAAAAGTTCTTCTTTCTCACATTTGGTCAATGTGGTTCCATGTTTGGCTGACGGGCCAAAACCAAGGCAGCACAAACGCTATTACCATTCCGTATTAAGGAATGACCTGACAATGTTACATGTTTTCAAAATCACTGACTTCTGAATGTTTCTGTGTATGTCCGTGTTGAGTCCCAATTGCACTAAATGTGGTGTGAATGTTATTGGTGTAAGGCCTGTGGCTGATATAATGAGGGGGACAATGATGACTTTTTCCTGTCTCCATAGCCTTTTTATTTCCGTTGCAAGGTCTGTGTATTTGGAAATTTTTTCTGTGTATTTCGCTTGGATTTTTTGTGTCGTTGGGGATAGCTATGTCAATCAGATAGGTGACTTTTCCTTTTTTGCACTGAAAAGTAATGTCGGGTCTATTGGCGGAGACTGTTTTATCTGTATGGATACCGATATCCCAGTAGAGCTTGTAATCTTCATTTTCAAGTATGGATGTTGGCGTGTATTTGTAGTAGGGATCTGTGTTTTCTATGAGTCTGTATGTTGTGGCTAGTGCTTGGTGAACCACTTTGGCAGCTGAATCATGCCTGGCTGTGTACTCCGTTCCGGCCAATATTTTACATCCGCTCGTTATGTGTTCGATGGTTTCTTTCTGCTGGTGGCATTTCCTACATCTGTCCTCTGCAATAGTCGGGTCTTTGATGATATGCTTTTGGTAGTTTTCTGGTTAATATGACTTTATCCTGGATGGCAAGTAAGAAGCCTTCAGTCTCAGGAATAGCCGCCCATCCCGTAACCAGGTGTATGATTGTTTTTTTTTATTTACGTGGTCTTGTTCTATGTGGTATCTGTGTTTTCCGTGGAGTGTTTTCTCTGACCACGTTTTCATCTTTTCCTGTTGTAATTGGGTGTGACTGTGTGTGTCTGCTGAGTGGTCTGCCCGGGCTAAGTCGAGAGGTGTGTATTTTTTGTCTGCTTTCACTGTCGCTGTGTGGAGGCTGGTTTGCTTGCTGTGAAAGAATTTCCTAAGTGTTTGTATTTGTTTTGTGTGTAATGATCTGATGTCTATAATTCCTCTTCCTCCTGCCTTCCTCTCGATGGTAAGTCTTTCTTTGCATCCGTTGGGGTGTAATTTCCTGTATTTGGTGAATTGAGATCGTATAAGGATGTAAATATGTTCTATGTCTGTGACCATTTGATGATACCAAATGAATATGTGAGTATAGGTATAGCGAACGTGTTGATGGCTTTAGTGAGATTCTTAGAGTTGAGTTTTGTTTGCAAAAGTTACGTCAGTCTGTTTTGAATCCGGTTCTGAGCTCTGTTTTGATGTGAGTGTGGTTGAGTTTGATGCTTTGTTGGAAGCCTAGATATTTGTATGTTTCTTTATCGAACATGTTATCGAGCGTTTCATTGTTGATGGTTTCTGTCTCATGGTGGTGCTTCCATTGGCCTTTGTTGATGTGGAGCACTTTGCATTTACTTATACCAAATTCCATATTGACATCTAAGGTGAATATTTCTGTGATTTTGAGGAGTTCTTTCAGCTGTGTTTGTGTGGCAGCGTAGAGTTTTATGTCGTCCATATATAGGAGGTGGTTTATTTTATGTTGATTCTCTTTTTGGTGTCTGATATTGAAGCCATGCTCTGTTCTGTTTAGTATATTTGAGAGTGGATTGAGACAGAGGCAAAACCATAGAGCACTGAGCGAGTCTCCCTGAAATATACCCCGTCTGATGTACAGCTCTTCTGTTTGGATCCGTTCGGTTTGTGTTTCTAGGCGTATTTTGGTTTTCCATGTTTTCATCATTTGCGCGAGAAACTGCCTGAGGTGTTGGTTGATTTTATAGATTTCTAGGGCCCTGATTAACCAGCTGTGGGGTATGGAGTCGAAGGCTTTTTTATAGTCTATGTAACCGATGTGAAGGTTTCTGTGTTCTTTTCTGGTTTGTCCCATAATCACGCTATCTATAATCAGCTGCTCTTTGCATCCTCGACTATTTTTCCTGCATCCCTTCTGCTCTTCTGTGAGGATATTGTTGTCTGTTAGGTGTTGTTCTATTTTCTTCGATATTGTGGCTGTGATGATTTTGTATAGGGTTGGAAGACAGGTGATAGGTCGGTAGTTTGACGGGTTTGTGGTGTCTGAGCTTTTGGGTTTAACGTATGTTATTCCTTGTGTGAGGAAAGTGGGAAATGTGTGTGGTTGTAGAATGGCTTTGTTGATTTGGTGTGTGAGTGCTTCGTGTGTGGTGGTAAACTGTTTGTACCAGAAGTTTTGTATATTGTCTATTCCAGGACATTTCCAGTTGTGTGTGTGTGTTTGATAGTTTCTGTAATTTCTTGTGTATTAAATGTGGTATTTTCTTGTTCTGTCACATGTTTATGTTTGTCTTCTTCGGCTTTGATCCAGGGGGGGTGTTATTATTGTGTTGTTTGGGTTCTGACCAGATACTTTTCCAATAATCTGTGAGTTCTTGTTTGTTTGGTGGTTCAGTCACTGCTATCTGTTTGTTGTACATAGTTTTCCGGTAGAACTGTTTTTCGCTTCTTCGGAAGAGGTTGTTGGTGTCTTTCCTCTCATTTGATTCTTTGTATCTACGGAGTCTTGCGGCATATACAGATAGTTTTTGTTTCAAGGTATCGAGGATTTCTGGCAGTGTTCTGTTGGGAGACTTAGATTTGATCTTGTTTGCCCCCTGTGTGACACGTTTGGACGCGTTCCCGCTTATAAACTGGGTAAGATGTCCTAGATCTCTCCTGATGTTGTTGATTTTGTTTTCTATTCTTATTTGCCATTTGAATTTTGGTTTTGTCCTGTTGGGGTTTCCTTGTCGTTGAGGGAGTTTTTGATTATTTTGTGTTAGAGTGGTGATTGCTGCTGCGTATATTATTGTGTGAATGTCTTCGATTGTGCTTGAGTCTGTTATATACTGAGGTATTATGTGCTTGTTTAGTGTGTTGAGGATTGGTTGCGTGCTCTGTCTGAAGATTAAAGGAGGGATGGGATTTCTTGTTGTGGGGTCGGTGCCTGACCATCGAGCTAGATGTGACTCCATTTTTGCTTTAAGTGTTTGTATGAGAGGTGATTCGGGGTGATGTTGTATGGATGTCGTTGAGGGTGGCGAGTGATTCATGTTGTTGTCTGTGATATGGTGTTGCGCGGTACTCGCAATATTATTTTGCGTTATGCTCCTCCTGGGTGGTGGGTATTGTTGTGTTCGACTGGGTGGTTGTGTGTGTGAGGCTGATTCGGAATCTGCTTTATAGTTTCTATTGTTTGGATGGTCTGTGTTCAGTTCAACAGCTACTGTGTCCTTGATGGTTTGCAATTCGAGAGGTGTGAGACGATTGTTCTTGGTAATAACTCTTTTTTGGTCTACTACTCTCTGTTCTGAAACAAGTAATTGCAGATGTGGATATTCGGTCAAGAAAAGTCTGTGCAGTTGCTGTCTGTAGCCCGATGTTATTGTTTCGAGTTTGGTGGCGGTGTAGTAACAGCGCATCACCGTCCTATTCATCTCATCCGTCCACTTTAACCGCTGTCTTGGTTTTCCAGCCTTGGTAGTTGCATGTTGTCCTTGCAATACATAAGGGCCCTGGCCTGGCTTTGGTGGTTGTGTTTGTCCCGTATTTACGTCGGTTGCGCTTGGGATTGATGTTGGTGGGTCCAAGGGGCGAGTGATTCTCTTCTCAGTGATTTCTTTGTCAGGTTTTGTGTTTTCATTACAGCAACGCATGGCGTGTTCGTTGATTCCTGTGGTGCAACTCATGCGCTGCTGTGATTTTCCCGCCTTGGTGGGTGTCGGCTTAGTCGCCAACACAACACTTTTGGCAGGTCCATTTTCGGTTGCCTGGTCTTCATCGTTTTGGTCGAGCTGCCATTTCCCGCGACGTCCTCGACCGTTACGTCGCTCGCCCGATGCTTCTTTTATTGGTCTGTTGTTCTCTGGAATGTTTTCAGTGTTCTGTGGTGTCAGAAGCTCAAAGTGTCCCGACATTGGATTGCCTGTTAGTAGAAGGTAAATGGTTTTGTTGTATTTTCCCGTGCTTATTATTGTTGGTCTGTCCGTAAAAGTTATTTTTGTATGTCTTGTTCTTCGTTGTTTTGAGAAGATATGAAAGTTGCTATTTTGTGTTTCCGAGAGGGCAAGTATCTCTAGGCTCGTTCCATAGGTGCCATTTTTCCGCATATAATTATAATAGTTATTGAAGTCTTTTATATCGTCGACTTCAATTAATGAAAATGTGTGAAGTTCCGACCAGTTTTGTTGTAAATATCTTAGACCAACCTCTCGGAGTTTCTCATGATGGTTCTGGTGGCCATATAAGTATAAGCTAACTGCACGGAAAAGGCAATTTCCATCACCTACAATGTCGGATCTGGTAAAACTATCGGGAGTAGTTTCGACTGAGCCGGTTGTTTGGTTCGTCTGTAGTTGTTGTTGTGGTGTTGCTGTAGCTGTTTGTACGACAGGGGTCCGCCTCCGCAACACCCTTCCATTTTCATTATTATAATTATTATTGTTTAACATAGTATTCCCACGAGTATCCTAGGAAAGAAAGGTCAACTGCGGCAGAGCCTGGATGCCACAGCAAGGCTACTTACTCCCGGAGGGCGCCCGGTATCCGGGGGAACCGTTCGCGACTCATAAACGCTGAGCCATTCATCTTCTCGGCACGGTAAACACCTTAAGATTGCGTTTTTTATTACACATAATCTGGACAACACAAGACAGCACAACATGACTCAGGTACCTCGGGATCGTCAATGCCCGTACTAGGAGAATCCTGGGATTCCCCTAGCCCCTGAGGGATTATTATTATTATGACTGTTCTCGTTTTTCTTTCTCACATTTGGTCAATGTGGTTCCATGTTTGGCTGACGGGCGGAAAACCAAGTCAGCACAAACGCATTATCATTGTGTATTAAGGAATGACCTGACAATGTTACATGTTTTCAAAATCACTGACTTCTGAATGTTTTTGTGTATGTTTGTGTTGAGTCCTAATTGTACTAAGTGTGGTGTGAATGTTGTTGGTGTAAGGCCTGTGGCTGATATAATGAGGGGGACAATGATGACTTTTTCTTGTTTCCATAGCCTTTTTATTTCCGTTGCAAGGTCTGTGTATTTGGAAATTTTTTCTGTGTATTTCGTTTGGATGTTTGTGTCGTTGGGGACAGCTATGTCAATTAGATAGGTGACTTTTTCTTTTTTGCACTGAAAAAGTAATATCGGGTCTATTGGCGGAGACTGTTTTATCTGTATGTATACTGATGTCCCAGTAGAGTTTGTAATCTTTATTTTCAAGTACGGATGTTGGTGTATATTTGTAGTAGGGATCTGTGTTTTCTATGAGCTTGTATGTGGTGGCTAGTGCTTGGTGCACTACTTTTGCCGCTGAGTCATGTCTGGCTGTGTATTCCGTTCCGGCTAATATTTTACATCCGCTTGTTATGTGTTCGATCGTTTCTTTCTGTTGGTGGCATTTTCTGCATCTGTCTTCTGTAATAGTTGGGTCTTTGATAATATGCTTTTGGTAGTTTCTGGTTAATATGACTTTATCCTGGATGGCAAGTAAGAAGCCTTCTGTTTCTGGGAATAGCTGCCCATCCTGTAACCAGGTGTATGATTGTTTTTTATTTACGTGGTCTTGCTCTATGTGATATCTGTGCTTTCCGTGAAGTGTTTTTTCTGACCACGTTTTCATCTTTTCCTGTTGTAATTGGATGTGACTGTGTGTATCTGCTGGGTGGTCTACCCGGGATAAGTCGAGTGGGGTATAGTTTTTGTCTGCTTTGACTGTTGCTGTGTGGAGGCTGGTTTGCTTGGTGTGAAAGAATTTCCTAAGTGCTTGTATTTGTTTTGTGTGCTTTGTTATCAATGGAACGGTCCAAATTTTTAATAAATACATTGCCCACTCCAGATTTCCTCAAAGAAGGATCACGTTGAGACCACATAATACGAATGGGTCTTCCCTTAATCAAATCAAAATTCATAGTATCCAAAGCTCTCTCAGCATCGGCTGTTATTATTATTATTATTATTATTATTATTAAAAGTGGAGGAAATGACAGAATGCTCGGGACCGATTTTATCATACAGGAAAAGGCCAAAGACAGGGTCGTCAATTATAGAGCAATATCGGAGAGATGTGCTACCTAAGACTTAAGGGATACAAACGACACATAAGCATTATATATGTGCATGTCCCTACGGAAGAAGAAAAGATGAAATAGGTAAAGATATATTCTATGAAAGACTAGTAGAGGGGTACGAGAGGATACCAAGGTATGATATAAAGATAGTGGTAGGCGACTGTAACCCAAAAGTGGGGAAAGAAATGATGTATAGACATATAGTTGGAAAGAACAGTAATCATGATGAAACCAGTGATAATGGACAGAGACTGGTAACCCTTGCAATGAAGAAAAATATGATAATCAAAAGTACAACAAAGAGATGCAACGGAAACAAATACATAAAGGAACATGGTCCTCGCCAGATGGAAGAACAATCAACCAGATAGACCACGTTTTGATATAGAGGAAACATAGAAGAAGAGGTAAGAAGTATGAGGGGAGCGGACTGTAACTCATCACTTCATAGTGAGAATTACATGCAAGGGAGAATATAGGGAGAAAGTCATAAAAGTCACAAACAAAAAGAGAAGGGCGTATAATGTGAGTAGTCTCCAAGATCAAAAAAGAAGGAAATATACAAGGAAGAAATAAGTAAAGTTTTACATCAGCAGGAAACAAGCACGCAAGTAGAGCGAATATGGGAGCAAACAAAAACGGCAGTGAAACTAGCGGGTGATGCAGCGTTTAAAAGGAAAGAGAGACAAGTAAAAACCAAAGACTGGTTCGACGGCGAGTACAACGCACTAGCAGAGACCAAGAAAAAAGCACGGCAGACGATGGTATTGAACCCAAATGAAGATAATATTCAGGAATATAGAGAATTTCGAGGAATGTTTCAAACGAACATGCAGAAGGCTGAAGAGACAATACAATGAAGAAAAATTGAAAAAAAAAAAACATAGAGGAAAGATTTGTTAATAAGGAATCGAGAAGCTTCTATCAGGAAGTAAAACGAATGAACAAAGGATACCAGCTACCTCAGAACTAATACAGGATTACTAATAAGTGAGCCAAATAAAATAATAGATGAGTGGAAGGGGTATTTAGAGGTATTGTTGAATAGGGGAGAGAAGCAGGGAATGAGGTAGAAGAGGACGATGATGGGAATATGGTGAGTAAGCCGACAAGAGCAGAAATCCAAGCTATATTAAATGAGATGAAAAACAACAAAAAGCCAGGTGAAAGAGAAATAAGTGCTGAAATGTTAAAGGTAGGAGGCGAACAACTGCATGAAAAACTATTTC
>JAHKBH010001601.1:0-25000 GCA_019049505.1 Pachyrhynchus sulphureomaculatus
TTAAATTTTTAAAAACGGTCAAAAAGTAAAGAAAAAAGAACAAGTCTGACTCAGCTTATAAAATAATAAAAATAGATCTTAAGAATTAAAAGAAGAAACAAACAATGGATGAGAAAGAGATATAAAAAAAATATTATAATAATTAAGAGATGACATGCAGCAGTTTTTTCTGTAATGGTATTTGCTGGGATTGGGTTAATGGAATTAAAAATAATTTTTTATCCAATTATTTTATCAATATTTTTGAAAATGATAGATTTTTAATGTCCTGTGTCAAAATTGGAAAATGAAACACTTTAGAAATCAAAATAGGGAAAACCTAATAAGACTGCCATTCCTACTACTGTATTGTTTTGGCCGATACTTGGTTTAGATCCATTAAGCTTAAGTTAAGTGAATAGTAAAACAAATAAGTTTCTCATTTGCTGGTAAACTCTACATTTATCTCGTCTAATACAAGATTTGTCAGTCTTAGATAGATTGTTTTTAAACCAACCATTCCTGAAGCTTCTTGAATCAAGTGCAGCGTAGTTTGTGCTTCTTGTATATTGTCTTTTATTAAGACAATGTCGTCTGCAAAATAAAGGTGATTTAGCTTTTCACTGTCAAGGTTAAGCCCCATCTTTTCCCAGGTTTATTGATTATAGCATACTTTCTAGAAAATTATATAAAAAAACACTATGTTTTAATTTCCAATATATTTAAAGTCACTTGACAATTGTTTCACCATACAGTGGCTTCTTCAGAAGTAAATAAGAAAGGAAAATATTTGGTTAAATAGTGCTTAAAACTATCCTTAATTAGCTAAGATTATGCTAATCATTTCATTATATTATTTCAAGGATAACCCCTTAAGTCAAAATTTAAGTTTCAGAACTACACGGCTCTGATGGGACCATCAATTCCTATATTATTACCAAATATCAACTTCTATGACAAATAGTTTCGGAGAAAATCGGGTGTGGCAGACAGACAGACAGACACCGAGGTCATCTTATAAGTGTTCCGTACGGAACACTCAAGAGAACAAAAATGAAATTATGCAACACATTTAAATATGGATAATCGTGACTTTGATCCGAAATTTCAGATACTATATTTGGAAAACCAGGGCTATACACTGAACTACCTGGAATTTCTAGAAATAAATAAACATAAAAACCAAGGCATTCTCCTCAATGGCTAATTAGAGGCAACAATTCCCTTTTATTGAACCTTTATCACTGAGAGTTTATTATTAATTTATGGCTTACTATATTTGTATATAAACATTTAATTTAATGTCAAAATAAAAGAATTCACCCGAAATGCCCAGCATCGCGTCCTCAAGAAAGCGACAGCTCACCCTAACCCCGAGATAGCTAATGCATTCTGAGACAACGCGAACGTCATTATTCTTTACTTATGACCCACAGACATACTACAAATAGATTAACATTGACTCGACTATTAAAACGGACTTACGTAGTATAGGGACAAGACCGTAGTGTAGTTGAGCGACTTCTCTCGAAAAATTAATGAACATATAATTAACACACACCACTAACACTGTTGTAACACAACACTCCCGAAATATCCGAGAACTTAGGTTTAGTTTCATTTCTAATTAGATTAAGTAGTTTAAGGCAGCTTAGATCCAGCCAGTAGAAATTAACCCTAGAGTTAAAATCATATATAAACCTACACAAAGAAAATCCTCGTTATTGTAAATAGAGTAATGGGCCGCAGACCCACCTCATAAGGAGTTTTAGTGGGTATACCAGCCACTCCGGCTGGAAAGGCCCACATAACTGGAGCATTCTGGGGCACTCTTAAGGTGATGCAGGCTGCTCCAGTATTCATAAGGCGGATTTCTCCCAGCACGAAAAAAAAATGTCAAAATCTTTAATAGTTGTAAGTCATCTGAAGAAGACACAATGTTGTTGAAACAACCGTCATAGCAATTAAAATCAAGTAGAAATCTTAACAGAAAAACTTGCCTCAAAATTATTGTCAATTTTTCACTTTTATTTTCCAGATGATTAAAAATGTCAAAAAGTAGGCATAAATAATACAAAAAACACTCTGTTGTACAGTAGATTCATTGTTTTACAAGTTTAAGCTATATTACTGTACATTTTAATAATTATCTCCAGAATAAATAAAGATCAGGGTTTGAAATGGGTTTTTGTGACCTGTCAAAGTTTTCAATGGAAGGCCATTTTGACCACTGATCTAAAGTACCAACCTTCAAGCGATATGTGTCAAAATTTCCAGACATTTCGACGACTAGTTTACAAGTTACAGTGGTTTAAGTGACGCTACTTTTGATATTTTCAAACCAATGGAAAAATCGGATTTCGTGTGTTTATTAAACACTGTTTTTTGCAATGACTCGATAAGTGTAACGGGTAGTCTGTCCCTCATCATATACTGGTATACTCAATTTAAATGCGGTCCTACAGAGACAAATAATGCTGAATGCTCTGGACGCCCAAATGAGGTGTTTGCACCCACACGCGTTGATGATTCTGAGCGCTGTTTGGACCCGTTTAAGAGCAATAAAAAAGATTTTTTCATGTGATATGTGAGAAGGGTTGAAACGTGGATCCACCACTACACACCGGAATCAAATCGATAGTCAGCTGAGTGGACAGCAGGCGGTTAAAACCGCCCGAAGCGACCAAAGACACAATAGTCGACTGGGAAGGTTTTGGCCTCTGTATTTTGGGATAAGCATGGATTAATTTTTATGAACTATGCGGAGAAAAAAAAACAACAATAGCGAATATTATATAAATTGGTGCGATTGAAGGCAGAAATCGCAAGGAAACGACCCAAAATGAACAAGAGAAAAATGCTCTTTCATCAGGACAATGCACTGTGTCACAAGTCAATGATTACGATGGCAAAATTGCATGAATTGAAGTACAAATTGCTTCCTCATTAACCGTATTCTCTAAATTTGGCCCCCATCGACTATTATCTATTCGCAGAACTCAAAAAATGTTGGCGGGCTACAGATTTGGCTCCAATGAAGAAGTTATCGCCGAAACTGAAGGAAGCGACAAATCCTTCTACAAGAAAGGTATCGCTCTTGAAAGAGACTATATTGATGAATAAAGTCGAATATTGCAAAAAAAACATTGTTTTAAGTAGCCAGACCAAAAACTTTTCAGCTTACGTGTTTCTCTGAAAAAAAAAAAAAAAAAAAAAAAAAAAACCGCTCAAAAATGTATCCACTATTTAACTAATTTTCAGTTTCTGTTACTAAACATCAACTTTATACAATATTTTAGACCAAGATAACATACAAACTCCGGCTAGGTAGGAAGTTGTTTTTTTGTCTCGAACATCTATCTTTGTTTTTGGCACAAGTGAAAGTTTCTTCACTGACTGATGAGTAATAAATCTTAATAAATTATTTTTTTAGGCGAATTTATTAACTTTAACGTTAATTGGCGAAGAATTATCAAGAGAAATAAACAAAACAGTAAATATTTGTTATGATACCATGGAAACAGTATCATTACGATTAGGATATGAAGAAATCTACAAGGAGTTACAAATAATTGCTTGTCAGTCGTATCAAACGAAAACAAAGAAAATAAAAGCTGCGGGATTTTTTTCAGTGGATCATTCTTTACTTATTTTTATTTTTACCAATACGTGTAATTATGTAATAGTTGCAAGTCAGGTGGTTCTACCCAATTATTTCTTAAAGTGTTAGGATATAAAGAAAGACGGGCAACCTGGAAACAAAGAGTAAAGAAGGAACCTACTAACAAAAAACATCCTAAATTAGGAGACATCGTGAATTTTTATTAAAGTAATTATAAATTGTTCACTTCAATACAAAAAACAGCTCAGAAATTTCATTTTGTAGGATTGTGCTACACTAGAGTTCAGTTTTTATTTCTTAATAAATCTATTATTTAGTGTAAAACATTACTAAAATACCTCTTCTTTTCAACACCCTAAAAAATTGTTTGTATTTTTAATATGCTGCCAGGATAAAAGTTTTTAACTTCGGATAAAACTGAAAGATCCACAGCCCCCCCACAAAAAAAAGTTCATTACCGCAAACCAAAATACATTAATCTAGTGTATTTTTCGATGCTGAATTCGAATTCGTAGTTAAAAAAAGATTTGTCGTGTCATTTTTTTTTGCCAAAAACATCCCTTGAAATTGGCTACCACTACAGTAATAATGTAATGACGCTTAATGAAGTCTGAAAAATGGTAGATATTTTATAGTTTAGAGAAGAGAATGTGCATTCGAACCACAACAAGCTAAAATGTATCTCTAAAACTCAAATAATGCACGTGAGTTTAAATAACATGTACAAAGGACAAATTGTTGTAGCTTTTAGGACAAAATATCTGAATTTGGTGTAACAACCAGACATTACTCTTAAAGGGTTTAGACTCACCCCAACCTACGGAGGTAACTCATAAGTTTTAATAACGACGAAAAAAGTTCAGGCTGTTGTAGTTTTAGGCAGGGGGGGGACAAATATGGAGTAAGGTCACTTAAACCATCGATACACGACTATAAACTACCCTTAGAAGGTGGTAGAAACTACTTCTACGCTCTAATGATTCACATAGACGTTATTGAAATTCGGAAAGGATCAAGTACTTTTATCTTATTGTGCCAAATATTCAAGACAACCTGATCAACTTCCTAATAAGGTCGAAAATCATCCGTAGGTGGGGGGGGAACTACCCCTGGGATTGATGATAATTTCGTAATCGCAGGCAGTATGGACAAATACAGCCTGTATTTTTTTTAATCATATGGTAGAACTTTTAAGATAAATGAATCCCAGGGGGTAGTTCTCCCTCTCATACGGAGTATTTTCGATCTTATTAGGAACATGATCTTGAATGTTTGGCACACTGAGATAAAAGTACTTGACCCTTTCCGAATTTCAGTAACATTCATGTGCATAATTAGAGCGTAGGGATAGTTTCTACCACCCTCTAAGGGTAGTTTATAGTCTTGTATCGGTGGTTCAAGCGACTCTATCCCATATTTGTTTCCCCTGTCCATAATTACAAAATTCTGAGTTTTTTTCGCCGTTATTGAAACTTATCAGATACCTCCTTAGGTGGGGGTGGTCTTAACCCTTTAAGGGTAGTGTCTGGTTGGCACACCAGATTCAGATATTTTGTCTCAAGAGCTACAAGAATTTGTCCTTTATACATGTTGTTTAAACTCACGTGGGTTATTTGGGTTTTAGAGGCACTTTTCATTTCCTCTAAGGGTGGATTTTGGTTTAATTAATAAAAATAGCTTACTGTGATTTGAATGCATATTCTCTTCTCTAGACTATAAAATATCTACCATCTTTCATACTTCATTAAGAGTCGTTACATTATTACTATAGGTTTAGTACATTTCAAGGGATGTTTTTGGCTAAAATAAATGACAGCATAAATCTTTTTTTAACTACGGATTCGAATTCAGCGTCGAAAAATACACTAGATCCATGCATTTTGGTCTGCGGTAATGAACTTTTTTTTTTGTGTGGCTCTGTTATTACTGTTATTTCCATTACCATTATCTAATTTTGACGAATGTGTTATTAGTTTTTGTTATTAATGATTTGGTTGGATGATGATGTTTTTAATGTTTCCAATTAACCTTTCCATCTTGCTCGCCTTTTTTCTCCACTAGTCAGCGTGACTGTTAAGTTAATAAATATGTTCGTTCTATAACTTATGCTAAACGATGACAATTTAAAAATTTTAACTCTTTAAAAATTATAAATAGAATCTGAATTTAGGTTGTCTTTATGGGAACTATATATAAGTATAGCTGTTGTATGAAAAGCATAGTTTAGAAATATTACTTCGGCACGAGGATAAGGTTACCTCATTCATTCTGAGTAATATTGGTCCTTTGCTTTTTGCACTAATCTTATACACGACATCTGCACATCACCTAGGTAAGCTTTTAGTTCTAAAATGCACTGGAATGATGTAATCTGTAGAAGTTTAGGAACAATATATCAGTTTCAGGCAGTCATATTTCAAACACTGTTTAATTTGAGCATAGGATATGGGATTAGAAAATTAGAAATTTACAATCCTTGGAAACCAAGAAATACATGTTTGAACAATTTCAGTTTATAATGAATATTTTCGGGAATAAATGTTTTTAGTGTTCCGTACGGAACACTTATAAGATGGCTTCGGTGTCTGTCTGTCTTTCTGTATGTCACTCCCGATTTTCTCCGAAACTATTTGACGTAGAAAGTTGAAATTTGGTAATAATATAGGAATTGATGGCCTCATCAGAGCCATGTAGTTTTGAGAGTTAAATTTTGACGTAAGGGGTTAATTTTGGGGGGTGAAATCTGAAGTGAAAAAAAAAATTTACTAGGTTATCGAGTGTGGTGTCAAATGAAAGCTTGTGAAAACACGAGTAAAATATATATATATATATATATATATATATATATATATATATATATATATATATATATATAATGTAATACTTGCGCGCACTTTTCTTCGTATTATTTTTAAGAAATCGCTGTCCCCCCGCCTTATCTCGAAAGGTACTTATCAAAAAATTTTGAAAAAATTCTGGAATATTCTCCACGGGGTTTAAATTGAATGAAAATTGTCACGAGTGTATTACCTTTAATAATTTATCTGGTATATAAAAAAAAATTTCAAGGTCATCAGATTTCAGTAAAGATTGGAAACAAACTTTGTTGAAAACTCATTTGGGGTGTGTTTTGTGAAGTCATTGATCATTTTATACCTCTGTAACAAAATTTTTTATTTTAAAAGCAATCAACGTACGGAACAACTTGCACTTAACCGGTTATTTTTTATTCAATTAATCAATCCAAAGTTTCTTCTTTTAGCAGTGACTGATCTCGAATAGGTTCCAACTTCGCAATACTGATGCTACTAAATTGGGACACGTTAAATTTATAAACGTGGAAACTCGTGATATAGTACCAGATGTATAACTTATATCTTTGGAGCCTAATTCACAACACCGCAGCCAAACAAATTCACTTTACTTTTGAAAATTCTATTTATTGTGGAAAAATCACATATCTATGTCAAACGATGGGTTTTATTATTTTTTTTTTTTGATAGGGTGGTTCTTTGTTTAACGGATCTGCGGATCTGTTAAAAATTTATCGCTGGATGCTAATTTTCCCTTAAGCCCCTCTAAATTCGGCCTTGCCACCAGGAACTAGTTTTTACAACATATTATAGTAAACAATACTTTCAGTGCAAAAATAATAGTGATGATTATATATAACAATACTAATATTTCCTAAACACAAAATATACAAAATGTTTTCTTAGCTGAGACTTTTATTTTACCTAATGCATTTTGAAATTATATATATATATATATATATATATATATATATATATATATATATATATATATATATATATATATATATATATATATATATATATATATATATATATATATATATATATATATATATATATATATATATATATATATATATATATATATATATATATATATATCAGTGTGTCCCTTATTTCCCAAACTAATTGTGCCCTTAGTCTAGATCGAAAGTATTTGTGTAAGAACTAAGATCGCAGTTATGAAGATGAAGAATTTTGATGATTAAATCACCTCAAAAGGCACCCCAATTTCCCACTTGAAATGCATGAGATTCTCCCATTTATCAAAAAAAATATACCATGCCTCCAACAGGTGGCTAAAAATTTTTCGCATTGCAGATATTTGTTCTTTTGATAGCGGCCTAATAATATAAGTCCTTATTGGGTCCCCTTCCCCCCGCTTTAATTTATCGGTCAAAATTTAAAAAAAAAATTGAATACAGCGCATGAGGTCTCTGTAAAATTAAACAATAATAATTAATTCAACCAAATAATAATAATTAATTAATAAAAATGAAATACGGTAAACAATACTCGTCAATTTTTGTAAGTAAATTAGTTTTAGAGTTAAAAAAGCTATGAAAATAAAATTATACACTACCAGAGTCAATAAGTATCTTACATATAAATCAGTCTTTGGATATCAAATCGATAAGTAAATAATAAAATGTTTTAATTGAATTTTTTTTATTCTTTGCTATGGAATGTTGTAGTGTAGTACACAAAATTATTAGTCGTGTATATATCGCCGTTAGTATAGATTTTGCATTTATTATAATAATTTTTTTTGTGTATAAGCAAAGTTAAAATTTGATGTATTCCTAGTGCAATCCTGAAGAAAAAGATATTGTTTATATATGTGATGTTTTATAACCTAAAAAAAGTATAGCATACAGTTAAAATACTAAATAACACATCTTTGTGATAATTATTAGCATTAACAATTAAATTATTATATATGACTATTATATATTAAATATCAGTGCATTATAATATTAAGTATGAGTTACCGAAATACCTGGTCACAAGTTACCTACAAAGCAACAAGTTTTGAGGCATCTCTTTTATTTTACAAAGGTTTTAAAAACACTGTCAACTGTATTCCTAAGGTAAGAAAGAAAGTTATTAAATTTTGGAAAAGTGCCGATATTTGCACGCAAGAAATCCAAAATTACCATAAAAAAATTAGAAAAACTGTATAATGATTTACATTTAAAAAAAGAAAAAAAGATTGACGCAAAAAAAATAGAAGACAAATCCAAAAAACCGGTCAAGTGCAAGTTGAACTTGCACAATTATTGTTCCGTACGTTAATTGTTTTTAAAATAAAAAAATTTGTAAGGGTGGTATAAAATGATCAGTGACTTCACAAAACACACCCCAAATGAGTTTTCAACAAAGTTTGTTTCCAATCTTTACTGAAAACTGGTGACCTTGAAATTTTTTTTTTATATATACCAAATAAATTATTAAAGGTAATGCACTCGTGATAATTTTTGTTCAATCTATACCCCGTGGAGAATATTTCAGAGTTTTTTTTTTTTCAAAATTTTTTGATCAGTACTTTTCGAGATAAGGTAGGGGATGGCGATTTTTTAAAAGTAATACGAAGAAAAGTGTGCGCGAGTATTACATTATATATATATTTTTTACTTGTGTTTTCACAAGCTTTCATTTGACACCATACTCGATGACCTAGTAAAAAAAATTTTTTTTCACTTCCGATTTCACCCCTCAAAACGAACCCCTTAAGTCAAAATTTATGTTACGGTGGTATAAAATGATTAGTGACTTCACAAAACACACCCCAAATGAGTTTTCAACAAAATTTGTTCCCAATCTTTACTGAAATCTGATGACCTTGAAATTTTTGTTTTTTTTATATACCATATAAATTATTAAAGGTAATGCACTCGTGATAATTTTCGTTCAATCTACACCCCATGGAGAATATTCCAGAATTTTTTCGAAATTTTTTGATAAGTACTTTTCGAGATAAGGCCCGGGACAGCGATTTTTCGCGAATTTTTAAAAAATAATACAAAGAAAAGTGCGCGCAAGTATAATATTATATATATATTTTTTACTCGTGTTTTCACAAGCTTTCATTTGACACCACACTCGATGACCTAGTAAAAAAATTTTTTTTCACTTCCGACTTCACCCCCCAAAACTAACCCCTTAAGTCAAAATTTAATTCTCAAAACTACATGGCTCTGCTGAGGCCATCAATTCCTATATTATTACCAAATTTCACCTTTCTATGTCAAATAGTTTCGGAGAAAATCGGGTGTGACAGACAGACAGATAGACAGACAGACAGACAGACAGACAGACAGACAGACAGACAGACAGACAGACAGACAGACAGACAGACAGACAGACAGACACCGAAGTGATCTTATAAGTGTTCCGTACGGAACACTAAAAATACGAATGTTTATTTGACAATTTACTGACAAAGCATGAACGTCAAAAACAATCTTTGCTATGAGTTGTCAGCGAATACCAGAAAGAAATTCCAAAAGTTACGAAAGAATGTCTAACGAAGAAATTAAAAATAAAATAGCCTTAGTCACCGAACTCTTGTTTTATATATTATGCTTAATTATCTGAATTTTGATCACTATATTCAAATATTATTTGATCACATTAACGATGCTTATGTAACTATTATTAAATTTAATATTATGTTCTCCATCTCAAAAGTATTATACTTTCAATGCTTGTATAGCAAGTACGGGTTGCGGCGCCAGAATTCGGACAAAATTCAATTTGAATTTCCCGCCGTTCTAACCACTTCGAGAGATGGTGATTAGCGTCCAAATAGTTTGACGCATGTACTAAACATTCATAACCTCGATACAGTCGCAATGTTGAAACCAAGTGCGGAGTATAATCGAAGAGCCGCGATTATCGAAAGTGTTCGCGCTAGGCGCTCAGAGACAGAAATCATTCGATCTACCTAAGATCGACTATGTATGATGTTGTCGCGAAGTATAACGAGTCGGAGAAGTCCAACGAACGTTTTGCAATACCGGTCCAAAGAGTTTTGGCCTCTCAACAGCCCAGATTTAATTCCGTTGGACTTCTATATATGGAGAGTGGTTGAAAGGGTCACTAACAAACGCAGTCATCCAAACGTCGCATTATTAAGGGCCGCTATTGAAGCGGCATTTGCCAATATGGACCCTGACTCATTAAAACCAGCCTGCGACTGCGTTAGACCAAGAATGGAGGCGATCATTCAAACAGAAGAAGGTCATGTTGAGTAAATGTGTCCCTTATGACCTAACAAACAATTTAGTAAAAAAAAATAATTATAAACTTCTCCATTTTTGCAATAAAAATTATGTTTCAAAAAAAATTTTTAATTTGTCCGGATTTTGGCGCCGCACCCTATATATATATATATATATATATATATATATATATATATATATATATATATATATATATATATATATATATATATATATACAATATTACAATAGAGGTTTTCACGAATGGTGGAATGTAATACATTAAGACTCCAGGTTTCAATCCGTTCGTCTAACAATGAATTTGCACGACGTTTTGCTAAAATCTCATTTCGCACTTTTAAGTGCTCCTACTGCTTCTGCTTCTCGATACTGTGATCTTGCAGCTGCTGCCGCTTGAAGTTAACTACAGTTAGCGGCAGTAGCAGCAAGATCACATCATCGATTAGCAGCAGCAGCGGGTGCACTTGAAAATACCAAAAGTGATTTTGGCGAAACGTCGTGCAAATTCATTGATAGACGAACGGAATGAAACTTGGAGTTTTAATGTATTAAATATATATATATATATATATATATATATATATATATATATATATATATATATATATATATATATAATAGAATATAAACACGTTCTGCAACCTTATCATCATAGAGATTTTCTAGTGTAAATGTAAAAACATTATAGCAAAAATATAACAAATTAAAAAAAATAAAGCTATTTTTATTGTAAATTTCCTATCAAAATACGTGACCAATATACAAAGAAATGGGAAATTCGAGTTCTATAAACAATTTTACCGAACTTTAGACTCCGTATTGAATTTTTTTTGTCAAAATTTTGGCCGTTGAATTACAGCGGGGGGGAGGGGGATTTTTTAGTTGCCCCTTTAGGACTTACATTATTCGGGTAGCATTAAAATATAAAATATCAAAAATACATAGTCAAATTAAAACTAAACAGCGAAAAAACTCTATAACTTAATAAAAAAATGAGGTTATGAATTGAAAATAAAGGATTAAATGAAAGTTGCTTAAAAAATATATCAAATACACAAATACCAAATGAAGTAGCGCACATCCTCTCAATGGTACCAAATTTCTCAATACACGTTACAGACAAAAAAGTATTGCCCACATAAAGGTAAAAACAATTTTTTCCTTTAGGACTCGTTCATGTTTTAAAAATTAATTGACACAATATAAATAGCGCCGGACAATCAACTGATTTTTTGGATCTAAAATCACTATGTACAAACATTCCAAAGGAATTGGTACTCACAATCTTAGACAAAAAATGGGACCGAATACAAAAGCATACGTTATTGTCTAAAAATAGTTTCATAGAAGCAATGAATCAACTTATTAGTACAAATTATTTCCAGTATAAAAACACATTTTTACCGACAAATAGACGGATGTGCCATGGGTTCTCCTATTTTATCAGGAATTGCACAACTAGTAATGAAATTAAAATTCAAGATCATATTCTATAAAAGATTTGTCGATGAGTGTTTACTCGCAGTGCCAGACACAGAAATTAAAAATATAATCCAAGGGTTCAACAACTTCCATCAAAAATTACAATTTACAATGGAAATAGAAAAAGGTAAAAAAATTTACTTTTTGGACATGACGTTAACTCGAAAAGACAACAAAATAATTATAGAATGGTACACCAAACCTACCTGATCGGGACGATACATTAACTATTACTCTGACCACGCAAGGTCCCATTGAACTAGTGTCATCATTGGTTTGACAGACCGAGCATTATACTTAACCTCTCAAGCACTAAAATCCAAAGTTATAAATAAAGTAAAAGAAATTTTAACACAAAACAATTTAAAAGAAAATGAAATAGGAAAAGTAATAAAAAAGGAACACATAAAATATACAATTACCAAACAAATCATCAAAAAGATAAAATTCAAAGTTAAAGGTAATACCTTCCGTTAACATATAGAGGGAATTCTCCGAAAAACTAAAGAATGCTCTAGAGAAATATGAAATTGTTGTCTGCCATAAAACGCATAACAAACTAAAGACGCTAAGCTAAGAAGCAACATACCAACCATGTACCAATCAAACATAATATATTCAATACCCTGTGCTGACTGCCCAAAGAAATACATAGGGATGAACTTTCAATGGTTAAAGAACCTACCAAATGGACACAAATAAACTAAAAACTGCCCTATCCAAACACATGACATAACTAAACCACAACTTCAATTTTAATGAGTCCAAAATCATAAACAAAGGCCACAATTATGAAAATAAACCATCAAAGAAATGATCGAAATTAAAAACGAACAACACGCTGTGAGTGATAAAACAGACATAGCACACATTAGACACATTCACACTCACTTATTAAATTAATTTTGGGCCACCATGTATGTAAAATAAAGAAAAAGAGAATTCCGTACAAAATAGAAAGCAGTAAAAAATCTAAAAAATATTGATAGAAACTCAGTTCCAATACCTCAAAAAGTTTAAAATCCATCAAATGTTCAAGGTGCGTATGAAATTTATTTTTATAGTTTTAAAATTATAAATGCATGTTATGTTTTAACTCTTATAAATTGTCATTAAATTTTAAAATTTAAGTAAAAATTTTAACTTGTATGTGTACAGGGTGAGTCAACGATAGAGTAAAGTTCATTATCTCATCTGTTTAGGGAATGACGAAAAAATGTTAAATACAATAGTTTTAGGGAATGTTAAGGTGTTTTGAGTATACAGGGTACTTCAAAAAAGTATGGCCGTTATAACATAATTTTTTTTTAATTTTTTTTTTAAATACTAGTTTTCAGTTTTGTAAAAAAATTGCTAGTAGCGCCATTGTTTCTGAAAGTGGAATACTCATAATTGGTGTGAGCGTTCTATAGAGATAAAAAAAAGATACATGTAAAAGAAATTTGAGTTAGATACTACAGGGTGTATCCTATTTTTTAAATCTATTGGTATTGTAGAGGGATTCACATAAATACGATCTTTAATGTAGCCCCACAAAAAGAAGTCTGAAGGTGTTAAGTCACATGATCGAGGGGGCCACTGAATGAATCCATCCCTACAGAACCATTTTTGTTAGTAACGATCGTTTAAAAATTCCCGAACTTCCCGGTGGTAATGATCAGGAGCTCCGTCTTGTTGAATCCACATTTGTTCCCTTTTAAAGTTATCAACTTCTTCAAGAAGCTGGGGTAATTCGTTTTACAAAAAATTTAGCTATCTAGGCCCATCAAGCGGTTCGCGTAAAAAATATGGACCAATAATTCGAAAATTTAATATTCCTCACCATACATTAAGCGACACATGGTTTTGGTTTTGAACTTCCCGGACCCAAAATGGATTAACTGTTGAATAATAATGCGTGTTATGGCTGTTTATTGCTCCAATACTGCGAAAAGTAGCTTCATCAGAAAACATTATTTTGGATAAAAAAATTTGGATCGGTCTCCATTGCTCCATTCATGGTGGTACAAAAGTTTATTCATCGTTCAAAATCACGGTCTTGAAGTTCTTGGTGTAATTCCATATGAAAGGGATGATACTTGTATTTTCTCGTGGAGCGATTAGCCGTAGATTGGGATGTGTCAGATAAGTCAGCCAGTTGACGACTGCTAACCTGGGGATTATCTTCAACATGAAATAAAATCTCCAATTATATTTCTTCATTGGTAGCATTCTGGTTTAGTACTTTCCGTTTCGTATACTCAACGCTACCACTACCATCAAACCGTTCCATTTGGCACTGAAAAGATTTTCTAGATGGTATTCGTCTATTAGGGTACTTCACTCCGTAAAGCCTTACCGCCAAAAGACAATTTTTCCCGCCTCGCCCAGTATATGCTATCAACCACATCAACTAATTTATTTTTAGGAAAATCCGTAACTATTACCTTTATACGTAACTTACTATAACAAATTAAACTATTTTTACTTGCTTAATAGGCTTGTCAAAATTTGACAATGCCTACATTTTTGTTTTGTCTTGGTAACTATGATGTTATAGCGTAAGTGTGTTAAAGACAATGGTAAAAATTGAAAAATTAAAAATAAATTGAAAACTATTAGAAATTTTTAATTTTTACTTAAATTTCCAATTCGGCTGTACAGGAGACTATTTTTTAGATGAACGATTTGAACATTATTTTGCTATACTCTATCCGTTTGCAAGGCGAAGTAATAAATCATGTAAAATTATGCAAATTAACTTCACACGATAGTACTGCACAGTACATTTTAAGCAAAAAAGTTGCAATAATATTTCTACCGGTAGTATTAGCTTGGACTAACATTTATGGAAAATTACAATAGAATTATGGCATTTTTGCCTTGAAAATCTCGAGAATGATCGAGCAGTGGCGTATCGACTGATTTCTTTTGTATTAATTATAGCTATAATAAAGGATGGTTATATTACAAATAGTTATTACAAAATATTACAGATATTACAATAGTATTACAAGAGTAAAATTAGTATTAAACAAGATTAAGGAATTATAATAAGATGACAGAACGGCGCCCATCAATGCCAGATGATTACCTACCAAACAATATGATAGTTCAGATCAAATGAAATTAATTTATCAAAACATATAAATTTACGAATTAATAGGAAATTAATTACACACCTTCCATATCCGACATGTCAGACATATCCGAACTAAAATCTGACATAGCATCATCTGTACCTAATGGAATAACTAGTGGTTATACAATTTGGTCCATTGATGAATCTAGTGTCCACATTTTATCTTCTTCTTTAATTACGTGTTCAACACATTTTTGCCAATTTTCTGAAGTGACATTACATATTGCTTTTGCTTGAGCCCAAATAAGCTCTGTAG
The DNA here is from genome assembly GCA_019049505.1 of Pachyrhynchus sulphureomaculatus. Taxonomy (NCBI): domain Eukaryota; kingdom Metazoa; phylum Arthropoda; class Insecta; order Coleoptera; family Curculionidae; genus Pachyrhynchus; species Pachyrhynchus sulphureomaculatus. Next base: position 15,521 of record JAHKBH010001601.1, read on the forward strand.
GATTAAGGTCACAGTAGTATGGTGGTAAGCGAAGAACAGTTATATCCCGAGTTTTATCAATTTCTTCGGTAACATACTTATTGTACTTATCTTTGTTTATTAAAACTTCATATTTGACTAATTGTATTACCTCGCGTTTAACATTGGCATCATAGAATAATATATTTCGCTCTGTTAACCAAGACTATATATCAGGTTTAAGCTACCTCATCGTTGGAACACGTTCAACTTTTTTAGAATGGTAACTTGCATTATCCATGACAATTATTGAGCTTCGGGGAATCAAATCAATCATCTGCGTAAACCATTTTTCAAACACATCAGAATTCATATTTTCGTGGTAATCTCCTGTGTTTTTCGATTCGAATATAAGCAGACAGCCATTAACGAAACCATGGACACTCCCTATATGTGTTATAATTAATCGGCGTCCTTTTTCCAGATGGTGGACGGAGACCGGTTGATCAACATTCCATAAAAGCTTGTTTTGAACTCAAAACGTTTTTGTCCTGCCAAAACTTATTTACGGTGTACCCTTCATTTATCCAAGTTTCGTCTAAATAATAAATACGTTTTCCTTAAGAACGCTCATGTCTCATTTTTCTCAGATAATCTCTTCTCTAGCGTACGATTTCTCCCCTTTCAATTAACAAGGATTTTCTTTGAAATTTTTTCCAACGAAAATTGATTCGTCCCACATCTTGGTCCTGCCCATTGTTGGTATCTGTGAGTTACTTTTAACAGCCTCTAAAATTAAGTCCAAAGTTGAGATTTTTTTTCAATGAAAAACCCATGAATGTTTCTTCGCAGAGAATTATTTACATCTTCTGTCAGCTTCAGTTTTATTTTACCTGGTTTAGCTTTGGCGCAGAAACTTCTCTTTCCCTTTCTTCCTTCAAAATTCGATGTCATTAGGGAACACTTTCATCGACACTTAAATTAAGGTTTTCATCACTTTTGATGTAATTAAACACATTCCTAATTATGATCTTTTTATTTTAGCTTAAAGCCGTTATTTTTTGACGTTTTGGGGAAGATATCTTTATTGTTCTGAACTGATGCACTACGTGTTACCTGAGAAAATAAACTGAGAGTGTACCTTCGATATGGTTTATAATCCAAATTAACCCCATGAGGTAAAACAACCCGTTTTTGGTTTATTACCCACTGGGTCACTTTTATTACTAATTTTCATAATTTTACATGATTTATTCCCTTGCCTTGCAAATGGATAGAGTATAATTCTTCTCCAGAAAGATCTCTGGAACTTTCACAAATATTGATCATTTGGTAAAAGTTATAAGGCAGTGCGTAAATAGCGTACTCCGCATATGCTCGAGGATCACAATAATATACGTTAGAAAAACAGATTATCTTCATTTGTCTGGTAAAAATATTAAAGATTCGAATTTAGATTATTATCAAAATACTACCGCCCATCTTTAAACAAGCTTGCAAAGCGGCAAATGCTCCAAAAAAAACAATTATGGTTCTCGACAGTGCTATTTCTTACAGTCGATAAATAAAGAAAGTTCCAAATTCAGCCGAAACAAAATCTGAAATACAAAAATTTATCTTGGTAAATGACATATATTTCGAAAAAAACATTATAAAGAAACCTGATTTGGTATAGACAGTCTAAGAATTTAATATGGATCAACAATATGGTTGTGATAATAAGGCAAAACAACAAACAACCCCAGCCTTAAGTCCAAATATTCATGTATATTTAATAAAGAAGGTCCTTTATCTCAGTAGCAGTTTGCCAGTTGCTACTTTCTACGTAAACGTTAACGACTACTAAAAACCTATAAAACACAGGTAAAAGAGGAATCCAACAGGGTGACACAGTCTTGCTAAAACTCTTCATTTTGGCTATGAAAGATATTTTTAAGGAACTATCATGAGAAGGTAAGACATTAATGAAATGTATTAGAATCATCTACGTTTTGCAAATGATATATTTTTAATCTCTTCTCTGTTCAAGGAAGTAGAACAGATGCTGACAAAGCTAAATTTAGCGTCAAGGAAGGTTGGTCGTAGGATGAATTTTAGTAAGACGAAGATAATGAGAAAGGACAGTCCCCAGATCAAAATAGATGGTAACAACATAGAAAACGTAAGCGAATACACATATCTGGGATATAATATTACAACTGGAAAATCAAACATTAGAAATTTGGGCTGCCTTCGAAAGATTGAACTGCATATTAAAGGATGGAGAAATTCCCATAAATCTAAAAAGACAAGTACTTGATTCATATATTTCGCCTGTGGTCACCTACGGACTCGAAACAATGATTCTAACACAGAAAAGTGCAAATAAGTTGACAATAACGTAAAGAGCTATGAACAATGCTGGTAGCTTTTTTCAGAAATAAGATCAGAAACGAGGAGATTAGACGCAGGACGGATACAAAAGATATTATCAAGCGACTTACAAAATTGAAAAGGAGTTGGCAGAATATATTGCAAGGGATAACGGTAACAAATGGAGATCAAATATAACTTTTTGGCGGCCTAGGCAAACAACACGGGGACGACGAAGACCGCCAACGAGACAGGTGGTCGCAGAATAAGTGGAAGGTATTGGTGTCGGAGGGCTTAGAATAGGAACGAATGGAGGAGCTTTGGAGAGGTCTATGTCAAGGAGTGGACGAGAAGTAGGTGATGATGAGAAATCTTAGTGGAAAGTTGAAAAAATTCCTTAAATTATATTATTGATGAAAATCCCTACCTTTCTGTATAGAATGTGTTACTATTCTCCTATTATATACGAAGCAGGGTTGCTAGGTATGTCAGATAAAATTGTTACACGTAATAGATTTTAATGAATCCTAAGTATTTATAACCTTGCTGAAAATAGTTTGGCAACCTTTGACTTCAGATACTAAGAAAAAATAGGCCTTATTCATCATTCTCTCTTATGTATTTCCCACACTCTACATCTTACTGAGATCAGATCTCATGATCGCAAATCGGAACTACGCCGTTAAATCGCTTAAACTGCGCTGAGGTGTCCTTTGCTGTTAACAATCTGACAACAAATAATTAATTATTGGACAATAGTAACTGGTTTTTCGGCTTATTTTAATTAAAATTTTAAAAATATATATTTGCTCATAATATATCATAATTACTGTATACACACAGAAAAGATTTATTTTATTTGGACATTTTTATCCTAATTTTCCCTACGAGTCACGTATTTTAAAGATTTTTTTGATAGCTAATTGTAAGGGAAAATTTAGTAGATTTTTATTTCATCAAATGTAAAAAAGGGAAAAGGTTTGGAGAAGTAAAAATAAATAAACATTTGCTGCTGTTTTAGTTTATTTTTATCAATTTATATCTTTTAACTCACGTGACCGATTCACATACTACTAATCCGTCGCTTCATGATCACCTCCTACATATACCGTAACATCTGATATTTTATATTTTTGACATTTACCAGGAAACATAATAAGAAACACAGCAAATGAGATTTGAGGTTAGGTTTAAATAATTCCAATTTACGAAAGCCAGCTTAAGGTTATTGGACAGGAGACATTATACAAAGGCCTACAAACATTTTGCTACATATCGAACAATTTTGTAATATTAGAGTATCCAAATTTCTTTTTCAGGTAGTCAGATCTGCATGTCAGATAACATAAAAATTGATTTTGACACAAGTGACCGTTGGCATGGCGGAAAATATGAATAAACTGATATACTGACTGATTAAAAACGTCGGCTTAATTAAGCGAAAATCGAAAAAACTCAAAGAGTAGAAACTATTCAGAATTTCAATTGAACTTTTTCTGCCAAGTTTTGAACAACTACATAAATAAATAAAATTGCTATTTTTAATTTTTTTTTTTGCCCAGCTAAAATCTCAAAAAACGAGTTTACGCTTGAACGCCATCTGTTGCCATGATTTGTATTTAATTACCTTTACGGTGTTATACAACAAAAAATATCCGTAAGGGTTTTGTCATTGTCAAGTTTTACCTACTTAAGTTTAAAACATAAATTTTGGAATTTACAAATAAAATTAAAAAGTAATTTTCAGTTGATTGTTTTCAATGTTCCGTACGTAACACTTATAAGATGACTTCGGTGTCTGCCCGTCTGTCTGTCCGTCTGACCCGATTTTCTCCGAAACTATTTGTCATAGAAAGTTGAAATTTGGTAATAATATAGGAATTGATGGTCTCATCAGAGCCGTGAAGTCTTGAAAGTTAAATTTTGACTTAAGGGGTTAGTTTTGGGGAGTGAAATCGGAAGCGAAAAAAAAAATTTTTACTAGGTCATCGAGTGTCGTGGCAAATGAAAGCTTGTGAAGACACGAGCAAAATATATATATATATATATATATATATATATATATATATATATATATATATATATATATATGTATATATATATATATATATATATATATATATATATATATATATATATATATATAATCTAATACTTGCGCACACTTTTCTTTGTATTATTTTTAAAAAATTGCGAAAAATCACTGTCCCCCCCCCCCCCCTTATCTCAAGAAGTATTGATCAAAAAATTTTGAAAAAATTCTTGAATATTCTCCACGGGGTGTAGATTGAAAGAAAATTATCACGAGTACATTACCTTTAATAATTTATCTGGTATATAAAAAACAAAAATTTCAAGGTCATCAGTTTTCAGTAAAGGTTGGAAATAAACTGTGTTGAAAACTCATAAGGGGGGTTTTGTGAAGTCACTGATCATTTTATACCTCCGCAACAAAATTTTTTATTTTAAAAGCAATCAACGTACGGAACACTAATTGCACAAGTTCAACTTGCACTTGACCGGTTATTGTTTTTACTTTAATCTAATATTTATTAGGCCAGCTAGCCAATACAACCACGTATATTAAAAATTCACATTTACTATTGTACTTATGTTTTCCTGGCAGGAAATTCACATTTTTTACATAATATTTACTTACATAATATTTAGATTAATGTAACGAGCCAACAACGACAAATGGCTTGGGAACTATAAAATAACAGATTTTACGAGGTAGGTTTTAAAATTTGTCATTTTATTCTGTATGTTTTTCTATTTTTTTTTACTGTATTATAATTGTATTTGCGAATTTAATTCCTGTATTTTGTTAACTGTTTCTATCTAATTATTAAGAGTATTGTGTTTAAATTGCCTAGCCGAAAAAACATCGAAATTATTAAAATTTGTGGAGATAACTACAAAGGTGCTCGAGAGGCATCAGCAATGTTCATTGTAGGGCATTCTGATAAAACTTTACTATTCTACTGGACATGACCCGTGAGGGCGCGGGATAGAATATCTCCTCGGTACTTTCTGCCTGTCGTAGAAGGCGACTTAAAGAACAACCTAAATGATAGATGACCAGATCCCACCAGCATCGCCCGGTGTGATATCATCGCATCGGCATAGGCTGCGTGAAGTTGCTTAGTGTTTCGTGGCTGTGCCGATATCCCGGATTGTGGGACCAAATAGCATGATGAGGTACCTGGATACAAAAAATTCCGGAGGTAAAATAGCCCTCCGTTCGGAACTCCAGGTGGGGGTTGGTTCAGGGGCGTCGACATGCAAAGATTATTATTTTAAAATAGATTTTTGCAACATATGAGGTTTAAACTCGAACATAAATTCAGTGCACCAACACCTGCAATCAAATAAACCTCATGTACTTGCTCTGAAACCAAGGTCAGTTCATCGACCAGTACAGTCAACTGTCTTTATCCTGGGTACGACTTCTCTTCCCGGTTTAGTCGTCACTTTGGAATCTGTCTTTTGTCAGAAGCGACCTCTCTTGCCAACGAGAAGAGGCTCTGGAGCCCATAAACTTTAATGTTATGTGGTTAAAAACTAAACAAACCACAAGGTTCATCTGTATCCTCTATCGACCGCCAATTGATACTAACTTTAGAACACTTTTCGCTTCTCTTGCAGACACCATTGATCATTTACAAATTAACTATCCAAATGCCGAAATTGCCATCCTGGGCGACATTAATGTCCACAACATCAACTGGCTTAAATATTCAAATACTACCGACGAACAAGGTCGTGAAGCTGAATCATTCTCAATCAGCTGTGGCTTAACTCAGCTTATTGACGAACCAACACGGACCTCTGATCGAGACGGGGAGTTCGTCAGTCTTCTTGATCTGTTTCTAACCACCAATCCGGAGATTTACACGGTCACCGTAAATCCACCGTTAGGTTCTTCCGACCATAAACTGCCTTCGACATCGAGTATCCTACCAATCAGAGACAAAGAGACGCCTAAACCGCGCAAGATTTGGCACTACAAAGACGTTTGTTTTCGATCTGAGGACCCATCTGACTGCGCCAGGGAAGTTTCCGATGTTATTTTGGCTGATATGGAAGCTTACATCCCTTTTTCGAAGAAATGCCCTTCCAACGGCAAGCCTTGGTTTGACCGAAAATGCAAAGAAGCTGTTGCTTCTAAACATCTTGCCTACCGACAAGGGCGTGCAAATTCTGACACCATAAATCGTAACACCTTTGTTCGTGCCCCGAACAGATGCAAAGAAATTATCGACGAAACCAAGGAGGCACACAATCCATGAATTAGAAACAAACTTCTCACTTGCCCCAACAGTTCCAGGTCCCTTTGGTCAGTCGCTAAGGCAGTTAGTTAAAATTTCACCTAATCCACCATCCACCACTCACACGGCCAGATAATTCCATTGCAACGACACCTGTTGAGAAAGCGAACTTGTCGGCTGAACTCCTTGCTTCACATTCTACTATCGATTTCCGAGGAAAAACACCACCTACTATTCCCATAGTGCAGTCAAGGATGCCCAATATTGTCTTCAGACAGCGTATCATAAAACGTATTTTAATGAAGCTTGATACCAAAAAAGCTTCTGGCGCTGACAGAATAACTGCCATAGTTCTCAAAAACTGTGCGAGGGAACTAACCAGTTTTCTGTAGACTTTTCAGCCTATTCTACAGAAAGGGAATATTTCCTTCCTGCTGGAAATGTGCCACACTTCAGCCGATATCTAAAAAAGGCAAGAAGACCTTGCCAAATAACTATCGACCAGTCGCACTGCTTTCGATAATATCGAAACTCATGGAAAAGGCTATCAATCAGCATCTTCTAAATTATCTTGAACGTCAACATTATTAGCGATCACTAATATGGATTTCGTAAACATAGATCAACAGGAGGTCTTCTGATTTATGTAACACATGTTTAGAACAACGCAGTTGAACACTTTGGAGAATCTCGAGCGGTTGCTCTTGACATATCCAAGGCATTCGACCGTGTTTGATACGATGGAGTGTTTGCTAAGCTACGCTTTTATGGTATGTCTGAAAAGTTCTGTTTGTGGCTCTTATGTTTTCTCAGAGAGCTTTCTTTACGAGTGGCAGTCGACGGATTTCTTTCTAAGACCTTCACTATCGACGCCGGTGTGCCACAAGGATCCATACTGTATCCTACTCTCTTTCTCATTTACATTAACGATATGCTGGAAAAAACCGGGAATCCAATCTACAGCTTTGCAGATGACAGTACGCTTATCTCTTTATTAATGTTGAACCCTCGGACAGACGAATATCTGCAGACAGCAGGAAGTCATTCAACTTAACAAAGACCTGAAAGAAATTCTATCTTGGGGTGACAGTAACCAAGTGGAATTTAACGCTACAGAAACCCAGGCGGCAGTTTTTTCTAAAAGGGTTAACGTTGCTGAACCCGACATAGTTATGTCGGGGCACTCTGTTCCTCTAACATCATCACTCAATTTGTTGGGCGTTAATTTGGGAGCAAATATGTCCTGGCATGAACATATTGCAGGCATAGCAAGGAGAGCTTCTCAAAAGTTGGGAATATTATTTCGAACCAGAAAGCTTTACACTCCACAACAACTGTTGATTCTTTACAAAGCTCAAATTCCACCAACTATGCAATACTGCTCCCATGTTTGGAGCTCCGCTCCCAAACATACACTGCATTTGTTGGATTCTATTCAGAGAAGAGCTGTTCGTCTGATTGGAGACCCGGAACTGACCGTCGGCCTTGATTCGCTGGAACACCGAAGAACGGTTGGCAACTTGAGCCTATTCTGCAAGTATTTTCATAGAAACTGTTCAAAGGATGTAGCCTACTTAATTTCTCTCAGGGTGGTGCATGTTAGAAATATACGTCGCTCTAATACTTCACATTCTTACGAAGTTCAGCTTGTTACTCCTCGTACAACGCTTTTCAAGCAGTCTTTTATATGGAGAACATCATCCCTTTGGAATAATTTGCCCGGAACTGTGTTTCCCACCGAGTACAATATATAGCGATTCAAGAACAACGTGAATCGCTTTTTCCCGCACACATGTCGCTCCTGTAGCGCTTTAGGGACTTCCCTGCAGCACGTGTGCTAGTGTTAAAGAACCGGAATTATGATGCCCGTTTTGACTTCTGTGTATGGGGTCAGGGCATGGTCTGAGGAGATTTTAATTTCCCAAGAAAAATTTTATTTTCAAACTAAGCAACATTCACCAACTTCAAGTTTACAAAATTGCCGGTGGTGGATCCTCAGTTTCAAACTGTGGTAAATTACGAGGATGGATTAAAATGTCCACGGCCTCACCAAAACTTAATTATAATATTTTTATTATCGTACCCTCAATAAGTTCATACTTTCTTTGGCTGTCACAGTGTAAAATTTTGTTGCTGTAGAATTTGTGGTTTTTAGATTAGAACGAGTTTAGTGAGACCAAGTGCAGCGTTTTTGGAAAAATGAAACAAACTGAACAACGCGCGGTCATGAGGTACCTGTTTAAAAAAAGATTAACACCAAAGGAGATCGATCCAGGATGATATGAAAACAACACTAGGGGAATCTGCTCCGCCATATACCAGTGTGAAAAAATGGGTTGTAGAATTTAAACGTGGTCCTCGCTCCGGCTGGCTCACGACGTCTACAACTGAAAAAAATGTCGGCAAAGTGTGTAATCTCATATTAAAAGACCGTAGATTAGCTATCGGGGAGATTGCAGACACTATAGGCATCTCACATGAACGAACACCAAACATTATTGCCAACGAACTCGGATTTTCTAAGGTTTCCGCTAGGTGTGTCTCCAGATTGCTTTCAGTTGAACAAAAACGAATTCGACTAACAATTTCTCGCTACTATTTGGAGATGTTTGAGGCTGATCCGCAAGATTTTCTTAACAGGTTTGTGACAAGGGACGAAACCTGGGTTAACCACTATACTCCAGAGCCAAAACAACAATCCAAGCAGTGGAAAAAATCTGGAAAACCGACCCTGTCGGCTGGAAAAGTGATAGCTCAGGTTTTTGGGATGCTAAAGGTATTATTACACCGGACTATCTTCCGAAAGGTGAAACAAAAAACTCGACTTACTGTTGCACCCTTTTACGTCGTTTAGGTCAAGAAATTAAAGAGAATCGCCCAGAATTACTGAGAAAGAAAG